>OY829514.1:7259651-7512135 GCA_963691665.1 Clepsis dumicolana
GGGTGAGTAGAATTTGCAGGTATGACAGTATCTGTGTACGTAGGCTTACGGTAAATTTGAAACTGGTGCCTATTATTTACTCTTGTAATAGTTAAATCCAGAAAATTTAATGAACGATTTTCCTCTAATTCTCGTTTGAACTTTATTTTTGGATTTTTGGTTTGGTTGTTCGGGAAAAATCAAAGCAACAACAAATGGTTATAGTACAGCAATGGTTAATAGTCTGGTTCAAAAGAAGCAGGGACGGATAGTGAATAGTATGCTTTACTCTGCGTTGCCATCTCAGCCTACTAACAAATTTAGATCTAGTATTACTTATGTTGGCCGGTTGTCTGACAAGATTTATAATATTTTAAAATCAAATAACATCAATGTTGCCTTTAAGACTACTAATTCTTTACGTTCTAGACTTTGTAATAACAAAGAAAAGGTGGATAAAGGGAACAGGTCGGGCGTATATAAACTCACTTGTGGCGACTGTAGTCAAGTATACATTGGACAAACCGGTCGAAGCTTTGATACTAGATTTAAAGAGCATGTCTCGTCATATAGGCATGATCATCCAGAGAAATCAAACTTTGCCAAGCATTTATTAGAAACGAATCATTCGTTGTTAGACTCAGATACGTACGAAATTTTACATTATTGTGATAAGGGTTTGCGGCTATCGGTTTTAGAACAATTGGAAATAATTAGGTACAACAACATGGGGTCTATTATTAATGAACAAGTTAATTTGGTTTCTTCGCCTTTGTTACGACTTGGTTCTAATTTTAATAATGTGTCATAGTAATAATGAGAACATGACTTCTCTTTTTACCGTACTCGGTTAAAAATAACGGGGTACCTGGCGTAGATTAAAAATAAAAATAAAATGGGTAGTTTGGAATTCATTTCTTAAAAAAGGGTAGTTTAGGACTTACATAAAAGGGTAGTTTGGAATTTATAAAATATTAGTGGGTATGTTGGTTTTGTCATTAACTAAGTTGAGTACATGGTTTACATATGTCAGTAGTGGAAGTGGTGGCATGTTGAGCGGTTGTTGTTGTGCTTCGTAAATGGCCTCGTGGAGAGTGCCGAAACGCGTCAGCGTTTAGTATAGTGGTGGTGGTGATAGTTGGGTCTGTGTGGCATGTGTTGATTCGTGTAGCAGTGGAGGTGGAGGTGTTGCATGGAAACATACATTTGCCGCACAGATATAACTATTTGTCATTAGTGGTCGCGGGTGAGCAAAGTAATTGTTTTTTAGTTCGCCATCTCTTAGTTCGATTGAACTGATTTAGTTTCGATAGAGTAGGTATGTTGTCTTCGCGTTGCGAGGGTTTTTACATAGATGGCGTTAGTCACTGCAATCCTTTGCTATTACTAACTTTGGTGTAACGGCATGGCACAATCCGAGTTCGATTCCCGGGTTTAGCTTTATTTTTCTGTGTATTCGTGTTTCATTGACTAATAAAAAATATAACAAAATTAAAGTGCCCGAAAGGGAAGCAAAGGTTGTATGTCAGGATCGTAGCAAGTGGAAGTCCGTGGTCTCTGTCTACCCCTCCGGGAAACATGCGTGTATGTATGTATATATGTATGTAAAAGTGCCCAATGTTATGTCCAACGCGAAAAGTAACTTTGACATTTAACAGAAAGGGTTCCGCTGCACGTCACGTTCAAATGGTTTCGTTGTACCTACATTATGAAACGTGAACACAGCCGTAAGGATATACAACGGAACGACTCGCCGCACGCGATCAGTCCACGCCCAAAACTCAATATGTAATAAGGAACACTATTAACGTGAATAGTAAATGCACGTGTCTGTGATTAGCTTTAAGGGAAATTGGCCCTTTGGGATAAAATCCCGACAGGAAGGCCATAGGAGAAGCTCTGCTTTGTTGAAATTAAGTAGATACATTGAAGTCTAATAAGCATTGGCGTTGAAAACTGCGTTGTTTTGACGTTTAATTTTCGGCTTTGTTGCGATTAACTCAAAGTACTTAGATAGAAATGTTATTAGTGTACGAAATTTTTGTTACCATTCAGATACACAGGTTGTTGTTAAAATAATCATTTCCAGCCAGTGCTACAAACAGTTAAATTTGAACTATAAATTCTACGGGCCGACCACATCTGCTGATAAGTGGTTAGTTTAATTTCAACTAAATAAACGCACAGCTCAATACTAGCTACAAACACAAAGTCATGAAAATATTAGAAGTTGTATTCGGCATTATTATTGGCGTGAGGCCGTGTTGGAAATACGAAAAGAAAACACAAATCATAACCAAAAGGTAACGGTTATTTCCACCGTACTTCACAAAACAAACATGTTCATTCCTTGAACAATAAACAACGTCTCCCTCCGCCGCCACCCGCGTTCGGTCTGATCGAATCCAAAGACAACAATCTTTCTTTTTACAACGCTTCCGATTACAGACAATGGCAACACCTTAAATTTGTTCTCGAATTCTCGCCTTGTTAACAAGCGTGTTTCTCGAAAACGCGACAATGAGTTCCGTGCTAGTCGATATTATATTCACTAGACGCTCGGAAATCAAAATGAACACATCACAATAGCATTCCTACTGAATGCTGATGCTTAGGGGGCTCCTTTGTTGCCGAAAATTGAGTTTTGACTTGGTTTATTCGATTTCCCACAGTTCCGTATGACGTTTAGAATGAAGCGAGGAATATTTTTGTTTATATAAACTGGTAGGCGCCTTTGGTGAGCGTTTACGGAAGAATGCTTCCCTCGTTTTATTGCTGCGATAGTGCTCGGTTGTCGATTAGGAAATGGTAGTTTATCATGCTAGCTTTTATGATGGTTTGCGGTTAATGCACCCTAATAAGTTAATAAGAAATTATTGTTTGGAAATATCTTTGCTAAATCGGTATTAAAACCACAGACTTTTGAGATTTAGAACGGTGTATAAACCAACCAAGCAAATTATCCAAACATAATCGCGATAGCAAAAACAATAGGGACCCCAGTTAGCATCTCGCATAGACATTTATTAATATGTATCGAGGGAAAACACAGGGCCCCAATTAACTCTGTCGAGATAAATGTCGGCCCTAAAACTGTAGGCAGTTGAGCCAAGAGCTTCATCCGACGTCATGGTTCTTTTTTATTAAATTGCTTTCGTAATGAATAAATGTATTACACCGGGGATTCCTTTCTTCACTTTTTTCCTTATTTTATTATAAACCGTAGAATACTGTCTTATGCTTCAACGCAACGCACTTTTTTTTTATCTAGGACGTAATAAATTTTATTTTAACGCTCCCTTTTTGAGTTTATTCGAAAATGCAAATGGCTGACCCCGTACTGTCATCCGTCTCTAAATCGTATAATGAACTGGATAAAATCTGAATGAAGGAATATTTAATGCTTCTTTCATAAAATCTATTTTTGGTAATTCCTACAAGATTTAGGAGGTTGACTATTTTGCGTATTTAAGAATTACGTTTTACAAGTTTACTCAACCATTTCCAAGTTTGTTGTTAATAATCGTTTTTAAACATAACACCGGGCAGGTGACCATAAATAAAGTTGGCGTGTACATTAACCATTTTACGATTGTTACTTAATGTTAAAATTTGTTATACATAAGTATAAATAGTTAAGTTTTGTTAGAAAAATACTGACTGACATGATTGATGTATTGTTTCTAAACGCGTGACATCTGTCAGCTGTGACAGATAAAATAAAAATAGAAGTAGATGGCTCTTGGGATACTTTTGGCGCGTAACGCTACCGATTGAAAAAGTGAAAATAAAATCAAAACGATCTGAAGATTCTTTTGATCTATGTAGCTTTTACGATCAGTACAAAATACTGATTACACATAAATTTTAAGAAATAAGAGTCATTATTTTCGGTGTAGGTAGTAGTGCCAGTCGCATTTTTTCTACGGTGTTTTAATTTATTCACCTGGTAACATTCGTAAAATTTTTGTAGCGCAAATTCCTCTAGGTATTTTATTATTTCATCAAGGATTATTTTTGTGGCTGTTGTTATTTGTGTTGTTGCTAAGCAACTGTTGTTGTTGTTGCAGTGTCAACAGTGGACGTGGATGCCGTGTTGGGTCGCACGGCGTCGCTGCCATGCGACGTGGCACCCGACGCCGCCGAAGACCGCGTCTACATGGTGCTCTGGTTTAGAAAGAGTGGAGGGAAGCCAATCTACAGGTAAGTTCATTGATATCTGATTCTGCGCCCTAATTAGTGAAGCTTTGACGACATGCTCTAATTTAATAGCGGAGCAATCCTAGCGCAATCTAGTATCGAGTAGTTGAACTGTTACCAGGAACGAGGAACCTTATTGGGGTATAATTTCTGCTATTTACTGTTCTACATACCTAACGGTATCGAAGATTCTGAATACGGATGCATAAATGCCATTTATAATAGTTATTCTCAACCTTCGAACCTCTGTCCCCTCGCCTGGAGAAAGATCTGTATAGACTATTATTGCCATTTACCCAACAGTATTTTAAGAAAATTGAAATGAAGTATGAAGTCCCTGCATTTTTCATTGATGTTTTGATGTAAATTTTTCTATCCAAAATAAATTCATATTCAGTAATTAATTAGCCGCATTATTAAATAAAAAAAGCCCCAGGTTAAACTTTAATTACAATAAGTACAACTTGATTCCAATTACTTTGTACTTGTTTTTATAAACGATATTAGTTTTAAATGCACTTAGATTAGATCAATAAATCTAAAGCACCTACGACTTTACATAAATAAAATAGCAAGACTTCGTTCAATCGCTAAATTCATTGCAGCATAATAAAATTAGCCCACTTTGCTAGACGTGAACAGCGCAAATTGTCAGATAAGCGGGTAATTATCGTGTAAATACGTCATGAACGCGTATTTAAATATCGTTAAGTCGGGACTAATGAACCGTTCAGCGCTACCTTACACGGATGACGGTAACCTCGATTCGAGCAACCAAGCTAATCTCTGCCGTACGGATTGTAGCTCCATCCCTCACTAGTGCACTATTTTAAAGCGAGACGAACAATTTAATTGTACGACCCGAGCTGTAATGCCAGCCGAATCAACTGGCACAGTCGATCCAATTAAGGTAGAGACACACCTACATCGGAACACACTTAAGACGTAGCACGAACTCGTTACGCTTCAAGATTTTGTCCATAAGTCCTGTCAGGAAATATTTTTTAAATTGGAACACCCTTAGACTTGTTAAATCGTTACTCGAGTGTCTTGTTGGAAATCGGGGTTTGATTTGGACAAAAAAATAGTACAATGATCTTTTTTTGTTTAAAAATAAATAAATAGCTTCGCTCTTGAAGCTGAAATCAAATTCATGTAGAGCTTTTGTCTGTTACATCGTACCTAGAAGTAACGAAAGATGTAGAGTTAGATATTCAGTAAATATAGCGGAAGAGAAAGTGATTTCTGGACCACCTGCCTTTTTTAAACTAAGAATTTTTGACTAGGTCAAAATGTTGATTTATAAGAAGATATTTTTTGTGTCAAAAAATTTATACGCCACAACTCTAACTATAATTTGTATACTAAGATTACTCGATTTACATACATCTCCTTCCGTGTGGTATTTGGAAATTTTTACACGTTCCAAGAAATGCTATTACTAATACTGGCTGCAGCTGAAAAGTTGCGACAAAAAGAGACTTTATCGATTCCCTCTTTAGGAATTACCTTGTTTTGTTCACCCTTTTAATGCTGTCTAAAGTTTTTAGAAATGTAAAGAAGATCGCTTTGGGAATATGATAGCGACAGTTTTATTAAAAACTATTCATGGTAATTTATTCAAATCTACGACAAATGCAAACACCAAAGAGGACATTGGAGGCCTAAAACATTGAAGATTTCCGATCAGTTTAGGAAAAATAGAAGTAAGTAAGTATACTGAATAAATGAACTAATCGTTGCGCCTAACTTTATTGTCAGTCCCAAATAATCGCAGGAATAAACAAATCGCAAACCATAACGAGTAGGAACCGGCAACGATAATCCATTTAGCTCCGAGGCATTGTTTAATGAAGACGGAGTCAATGCCAATATCCTTCTGTGAATTACAAAGGGAAAATACTTACCTTTATCCCTTCAAAGGAATCCCTTCATATCTTGAAACATACAGACATGAAACCTTCTTGAAATATATTGTACTCTTTTTTATTATAGAAAGGTGTGCGGTGTTATATTGAGGACAAGTGGGGTTTCGGTTCGAGGTAGCGAAGTATAGCTAAAAATATTACAGGTTGCTAGGCAATTAAAAAATCACTTTCAAGATTTTTTTTTGACCAAATAAAATTGGCCTAGGATTTATGTGATCTTAACGTAACTTACACAAAAAAATATTTTACTTTAAAAATTTCATGTCAGAAAATAATATACAGGTTGTTGCTCTTTTCATGGACGTGTTAAGCGAGCTTGGTTATACCGCGCGCGGTGAGAGTAATCTTATACAGTGTGCACCCGCGGAAAATTTAAATCATCGACTGTGCGCTCATGTTTACCGAGGCAGCGATTACGTGAAATTGCAATTATAAGTATCTCGAAGGCAATAACCGACAGAGGAACGAACGCTTTGCGGGGATAATACCGTCATAAAAAGCGTGCTTAAATTGTTAAATTTACCTGGGAACAGCAGGGGTGTACAATCAAATCATCTCTCTCAAAGCTTCTTGCTGTATAAATTAGGAGGAGGTCGGAAAATTGAGAAAAACGTTGCCTGTCCGGAAATTGAAAAACTTCACCGGGCCGGGTCGTTCTTTTATTCTAGAATTTGACAGTTTTTTTTTTCGGGGAAAATGAATTTTTGGAGCGGACCATGTGACAATTTACGCGCTTTTATTAAACCCGGCTGGGCGCTGATTCTGTTAGTTACGTTGTAAATAGGAGGGGGTCTATGTTGACGTGACTTTGCAATTTTAAGAATACTCGCCCTGTTTTTGGGAGGCATTATTTTTGTAAGATGATAATACAAAGTGGGGTGACGCGGCTGGATTTTGTGTCTGGTCATCGGTTAAGCATTATTTTGTTCAGGCTCTATTTGTAGTATTATCTTTTAGAGTAATAATGCAGTATTTCTAAAACGCTATTTTGATTTAGCTGTAGCTTTTAAGAAAAAAGCTTTTAGTTATTAGGTAACCGCCCCTGTTTTAGACACTTTAACTCCAATAATTGACACCTTACTAGTCACCTTTATTGCATTAAGATTGAAGGGGCAAACTATTGGGGCAGTGTCGGGCACAGGAAAATTTACCATAGTAGGTAATACTGAATTTCCTTTACCGAGTAGTTTTTTAACCCCCGACGCAAAAAGAGGAATGTTGTATGTTTGACCGCATTTTTATTTGAAAGCAGGTTTTCTAACGGTATAGTTCTTAGCTTAGTCCATACAAATCTGTTTAACCGTGTTTGAAATATTGATCTTTGAAATTAAAATGTCAGGGGTTTTTCAACTTTTCTAGCTTGGTTACCGTTAGGTTATTGAAATGTGCTAAGCTAGCATGTACATAGGGTAAGGAGATGATTATTATTGGGAGAGAAATAGAACAGTTCAGGTAGTCGCGCCAGAATAAATAAATAAAATAAATATTGTGGGACAATTGACACCAAATGACCAAGTCCCAAAGTAAGCAGAGCTTGTGTTATGGGTACTAGACAACTGATAAACATACTTATATAGATAAATACATACATGAATACATATTAAACACCCAAGACTGGAGAACAAACATTCGTATTCATCATACAGACATCTGCCCCGACCGGGGATCGAACCCGGGACCTCAAGCTTCGTAGTCAGGTTCTCTAACCACTAGGCCATCCGGTCGTCAATTTAGATTAAGAAGGCATTTTAACTCCGACCGAAATCCCCTAAAACATGATTTATAATGTACACCATTTTTTCTAGCTTCGACGTCCGAGGTCGGTCCTTCAACAAGGCGCTCCAGTGGTCAGACCCAGGCAACTTCGGCCCGCGGGCCTACTTCGCGACGGTGGCCCGACCGGCGGCGTTAACGCTCAGCTCCGTCCAACTGGACGACGAAGGCACCTACCGGTGTAGGGTAGACTTCAAGAATTCGCCGACGAGGAACTTTCAGATACGGTTGACAGTTATAGGTAAGTACTTTTTTACACAGGTAGGATCACTAGTCATTCTTCCCCAATGAGAGACAAGCTACTGGCCTAGGCCTATGATTGGTGGAAATTCATAGACTGAAAAATTCAATGAAAATAATCGATTTATCGATTATTTTTGTTTTTATTTTTATGAAACATTCATAGAATGAAATTCAACATACAATTACAATGCAAAGAATTTTTCTTTGCATTGTCATTGTATGTTGACTTAAAATTCATCACTCAACAGTAAGCGGTCCTAACGCGTTTTTTGATTCACCGTAGCCCTCATTGACCTAGTTCCAAACTATGGATAATAGCATATGGATACTAGACAACGGATAAGTATACTTTTATATGTATTAGGTACTTGGGTCATCCATTGATTGACCACTTTAACTGTTGATCAATTGTACCGAGGAATTCCAGTTGGTAACAATGCGAACAAGTGAAAATAAGGCTCAGCCTTTGATTTGAAAGCATTCAAAAATGTATTTTTTACTAGCTGTTGCCCGCAACTTCGTCCGCGTAGATTTCGGTTATCGCTATCCCGCGGGAACTATATAATTTTCTCGAATAAAAAGTAGCTGTTATTCCTCAATATTCAAACTATCTTCTCACGAAATTTCATCTAGATTGGTGCAGCGGTTTTCCCGTGAAGAGGTAACAAACAGACAGACGGAGAGACAGAGGTACTTTCGCATTTATAATATTAGTTAAGATGAATAACTCAAGACTAAAATTAATCGGTTTTGTGGCCTTTTCAATGTCCCACTGCTGGGCAAAAACCTCCCCTCCTTTCCGTCACTATTCCTTGTTGTTATAAAAATTAACCCTATCGTATTACTTTTTTAACTCAGAGTTTATTATGTATAATTTATAATTGTGAAACATTTTTAACGAGGACATGAAAAAACCCTAGCGATTTATATATAAAAAAGAAACGATTGTGTTTATGTTTGGTCAACTGTTTACAACTAAATACAAAGACATGACACCGGCGAAAACTATTGACTGCAGATAAGTTAACACTAAAACAATAGCAACGAGACGGTAATAACTCACCGTACTGGCCACGCCACGGTGGCACAAGAAGTTGCGAACTACAAACTTGTTACCTGTGATTGCTCTATTTCAACATCCAATTAGCTGCCTCGTCTGTTATGTATGTGGGAAACTTTTCAAATTAATTCGGTTTGATCATTTTAGAAGCCATTCTATTTTAATTGTAAGTACTTACCTAATTACCTGACTCCGAAAAATAGTTCGACTCTCAGATAGCTAAGGTTATACTTAATGTAATTTTAGTTAATTTATTGAATCAGGCGTTGCTTTGCGGAGGTCCATATTTATGAACTAAAAAACAATTACTTTGCTCACCCGCGACCACAAAAACGCGGTCGCGGGTGAGCAAAGTAATTGTTTTTTAGTTCGTAATTTTAGTTATTTTAAAATATCAGGTTAAATGGTTTTTTTTTATCCTCTTGTACTGTTTTGTGGTGTTCAATAAAGAATATTTGTATTGTTTTGTACATCAGGGTATTTGTTACGTAACTGTGACCACGGTATCGTAATGTAAGCAGAGGTTGATAAACACCGTGTCCTAATGTCTTGCTATTGGTAGGTACCATTGCTTGTGTGTTACAGTAAATTTAATCAGAGTACAATCGATGAAACGGAATCGTGTACCTCTGTTGAGCTTTTTCACGTTCAGTTAAACAATTAGTTTTCAAAAGAATAAAAAAATAAATTTGCCGATCTACCAAAAACAATTTACCAAAAAGCTTAAACTAACGAGACTTCTTTTGTCTTATCGAGTAGAAAGAACAAGTTCCAAAAGTCCTTTTTCCAGTCGAGCTTTAAGTAGCAATACAGCAAAAACACTTCGAAGGGATCACAAAACGACCATTCATCCCATAGCCCTAAACCAACCAGACTCAAAAACTCAAATAAATAAAAAGGACGTCAAAATAAGCCGCGAAACTTTTTATCATGATGAAAATTTTATGAGGCGACGACAGCGAATCAATTTAGTTATTACGAATGAACTCGGCGTCGCGGTCGCCAACTAATGACGGCTGCAGACATTTTAATTATGAACTGTCGAGTCGAGATCCGCCGGAGATAGGTACAGTGGGCTAGGTGGTAGGCCGTGGAAAAATGGGTCTTGAAAAAGGTGAAAAAAAAACGGTTGTATCTTTTTACCAAGTAGGTTTATCTATGCAAAAAACTCATCGGAGACTACAGTATTCGTTAAAGTTCGCTCTAGTTCTAGTGTGTCTTATTTAAGCGAGTAAATTCAAGTCATATTTACTAGATGGTCGCTGAATGTTGGAGAAAGTGCAATCAATGTTTGACTTTAAAATTAAATACTTTGTTTTATGCACTGCTGCAATATAAAAAAAGCTTTTTTTTTTCATGTTATATTGCATGTTCACGGTATAATTTTAGCGTAAGATTGAAACCGATAAATTCTCGGGGCCAGAAACACTAAACCAGCAGTAACTTAGTAAGTTATTACCTCAAAGTGCACTACAAATTTTCAGGCTCATTAATCAAACTATCCTGCTGTAGTTCTCATTTCCCTGTGCCAGTTAGCTCCGACCGCTGATAAAAACGATGCCCTGCGCGATGACAGATAAAACCTGCAGGAGGCAGGTTAAATGGAAAAGAAAATTAGTTTTCAAAAGATCAAAATGTTGGTAAGTCGTCATCGGGGCTGATAAAATTTATGGCAAACAATGGAAATCGTTTTCTTATCTGTCGGTAACTTTCGCAGCCTTTTTAGATTTACTGTCTTGATATTGATTTGATGAGTTTGTTGAGGTGTCCGTTTCAATTGTAATAAGGTTTAACGTGGGTTTGTTAACATGTCATCTGGATATGTGGAGCAACGTTTTGTCTGGTATTAGCTACCGATTAGAAAGTCTGTGTATCTATCGAATTTCACATACGTACAATGTTGGTCACCATGACTAATGTCCATACCGCTTAACTACTTTCCTACTTATGAACTAAAAAACAATTACTTTGCTCACCCGCGACCACTAATGACAAATAGTTATATCTGTGCGGCAAATGTATGTTTCCATGCAACACCTCCACCTCCACTGCTACACGAATCAACACATGCCACACAGACCCAACTATCACCACCACCACTATACTAAACGCTGACGCGTTTCGGCACTCTCCACGAGGCCATTTACGAAGCACAACAACAACCGCTCAACATGCCACCACTTCCACTACTAACTGTTCCACTGTAGTGGAAGTGGTGGCATGTTGAGCGGTTGTTGTTGTGCTTCGTAAATGGCCTCGTGGAGAGTGCCGAAACGCGTCAGCGTTTAGTATAGTGGTGGTGGTGATAGTTGGGTCTGTGTGGCATGTGTTGATTCGTGTAGCAGTGGAGGTGGAGGTGTTGCATGGAAACATACATTTGCCGCACAGATATAACTCTTTGTCATTAGTGGTCGCGGGTGAGCAAAGTAATTGTTTTTTAGTTCATAAATATGGACCTCCGCAAAGTAACGCCTGATTCAATAAATTACTTTCCTACTTTCTTTTTTATGATCATGTTGGTACAAACTTTTTCAAAGATTCTCGTTGATTACCTACATTGCCACAACCAACAATATTCAGTATCAACAATATCACCAACAAAGTGATTTCAATTTATCACCGTAAATATAACTACGAATAAAAGTTCGCTTTAAAAAGACCGAGGCGTCCTTACCGAGTGTAAAATTTACGGCGACCGATGTAAACCATTGTTTTTATTTTCCATTCACTTGACAATAAAATTTATATTGATAATTTTCGTTGTTCGGACGTGACTTTTATATTCGGATAATTGCAGCAATAAACATGTTCCGTAACAGCGTGTTATTAATTCGAGTTTAAAACGAAAAACGTAAACGCATAAACGACGGCTGTAAACGGCGAGCAAACTATAGCGCGGCTCGAAAGGAATTACCCTGTTCGAGGCGGCGAGAGGCGTAAGTAAAAGAAGATGAGGAAAGAAAATTTCTTTTGCGCAGAACAAAGCGTTTAAAGTAAGCCTACATCGCATATATGCAACTCCATTCAGACCCATTAGGTCGCTCCGACGAGAGGTAATTTCGAAGGAATCTTTTGTTGGCAAAAGGGACTGCGCCACAAAGAACGCTTCCTTACGAGCATAATCGGACGTATTCATAAAACCATAAATTTCCAATTATAATCATTATGAAGAGTAGGCGTCTATTAAATTAATTGCTTTGGATATTAATCAAGTAATACCGCGCATACAATATCGGTAAATTACATAATGTTGAGCTTACGAGGAGCAATTACTGGTAGCAAGGGGTGAAATAATTAGAATTATGAGGAATTATGAGATTGAGTGTAACTTTCTTTGTTCGACATCGGTTATAGACTTATTGGACCATATAAGTACCTAGTCTCTTGTAAATTATGTGTACCTAGCATTAACTGTAAGTGGCAAGATAAAAAAAATCCAGTAAAGTAACTTTTAATGACCGCCAACCAGTTACTCTTTAATATGTATACACTTGTACGATTTTACCATTTCGGTTCGGAATTAATTGTTTTGAAGTTCCACAATAATTTTAATTAAATGCACTGACCTTTTTACTTCAAACAAAAACAGTAACTTTAACACTGGCCGCTAATTTTTTGAACGCCGTACTCAATATGTGCCAAACAAAAACGACTGTCATTTGTTTAATACTGCAGGCCGGCTTTTTCGTAAATGTTCACTGTCGTATTGTTGTGGGTTTTTGTTTGTTATTATTTTGTATTTTTTTTATACTTAATGCATAATTTTATTTTCTGCGAAATTGAAATGGAGGTTGTGGAAATTAATGTCGTTTACGAAAATACTTGATAATGGTGAATATGCCACAGTTGTTTTCTGATCCTATTTATTTAGCTATACTTCAAAAGCAATTAAAATTTTGTACTTATTTAATTTCTAATTGTATACTTTTACAACGCTGTGTACCTATGAAAATTGCATTCTAATTTTTTATATAATAAAACTTGTTACAGTGCCCCCGCATCAGATGTTGTTGTACGACAAATCGGGAGCCGACGTGTCCGGCGTAGTGGGCCCTTTGGAAGAGGGTTCCGCTTTAGTACTAGTCTGTGAAGTAAGAGGAGGCAAGTACACAATCTATCTATATCCATGTATTCATATTACAAAAAAAGCAGACAAAAAATCCTAATATAAAGTAAAAAACGTAGAAAAAAATAAGCCGACAAATGGAAATTTTTAATTTAAGTTTTTTATTTTGTGTTTTTTACATTCACGTCACAATATATTTTTTATTATTTGACTTAAACCAACAAAAATCCAAGATATTAACGAGCTCCCGGATTACGAATTTCCGAACTTAGCCATACTGAAGACATCAACGGGCTCTCACATCTGGGATCTGAACTTGAGACATTTAAAAGTTTAATATCTCAAAAACGGCCAAACCGATTTTTATGAAACTTAGCTAAGAACCATCTCGATTAAACTTAAAGGTCAGATTCGGGTGCCGATGACAGAAGTGAGTTGAGATACTTCAGTGCCCGTCCTCGGTACCGCGAGAAGATCATGGGTTGTAGTCGTCTGTCCGCTGCTTAGCTTAGATACTCTTGCTACTATGTATTAAACAAAGTCTCCGACCTCGTCTGAATGTCTGTTGACGATGAACTCAAAACTTCTGATCCTATTTATATATTTTTTTTCAAATTTCAAAACTGAAACGTACAGTTATACAGAAAGACCAGAAAAATAAGTTCTCGAACTGAGACTCTAACCTTCACCATAACGTGGCGACGCGCTAACCAACCCACGCTATCCGAGCAATTGTTGGCTAACACGAAAAACTTCTATACATTCGCACTACTGATTCGCTTAACGACAATGTGTACATAAGGTCTTGAGTGTGATTTAGCTGCAATGGGTATATTTATGCCTGTTTTAAAATTATCTAAGGCTATTTTCCCCGTACGTAGCAGGAACAACTTGGTGCTTAATTCAAATTTTTAGTAAGCGTGTTTCCCCCGCTGGGTCTACAAAGATTTCCTCTTCATCAACATCATCAGTCTTTTACGTCCCACTACTTTTCACAGGCCTCCTCTCAGAACGAGAGGGCTTGGGCTGTAGTTCCCACGGAGGCCCAATGCCGGTTGAGAAATTCACATACACCATTGAATTGCTTAGCAAGAGTGTGAAGGTTTCCTCACGATGTTTACTGTTATCACACTAAAGGTGAATTAGTTCATCGAAATAAACATTGTGTAAAAAAATATGATTCCAGCGGAATATAAATGAATAGAAAACTGTTTCATAGTCTGGGTTGAATTTTTATTTCATTCGTTGTTTTTTTTAAGTATTCAAAATCTGTATACTGGATTTTATATCAGCGTTATTGTGTTAGATTCAGGCAATAGCTTAAAATTGTGAACATCAAATTCGTGCGCTGAAAATCTGCAATCTGAATTTTTTATTTGCTAAACTGAAAATTGATAAAATTGCCCGGTTGTTGGAGAAGCGTAGGTGAATTTTTCGCTAGTTAGTTTCTAAATTGGTAAAAAAACCTGCGTCAAATAATAACGAGATCGTGTTTGCCTTATAAGTATCAAAATTAAACTTAAAAACGGCATTCCAAGTTCTATCTATATTTGATCGACCGAGCGAAGCGTCTCCGTTTCAGTTTGGATATAATTCAAATGTATTTTCGTATGTCTGTCTGCTGTCTGTTCGTCGCCTGTCCGGCTGTTTTCCTCTACAGGTCGCATTTCTCAACCGATTCTCGTGTAATTTGGTGAGCAGGTTCGGTAATTATACTTAGTTTTTTTGTCGGTTCGCGTTTTGGAAATTCCTTAAAGAAGCCATTAGACTTTGTTTTTTTTTAGCATTAGAAAGAAGGTAATCAATCTTGGCATGTCTTTTTATTGAAAAACGCTTTTTAAAAATAGATAACAATGAAACTTAATTATTTATGTTTTATACGTGTAACGGTTACTTATTTTTAAAAACCGGTTTTCAATAAAGACACGTCAAGATTGCTTACCTTCTTTCTGATGCAAAAAAAAACGAAGTATATTAATCCTACTTGCGCCTTAAAAAGTTTAGTTTTAACTAGACTGAAACGGAGAAAAAATTAAGGATTATTACGAATAAAGCACTCTATCATCATCATATCATATCATCTTAAGTAGTATAGGTACGTGAATAGAAGTTATGAAATGTTTCTGTCATTCCATACTATTATAACAAATCCATACAGTCAGAAACGCTGGACCTTCATGAGTGCCTGATTTAAATTATTCAAAAGGAAAAAGAAACAACATGGAAGAAGCTGTGTAGTATGTATAAAATGTAGTTTCTTTACGCAAGATAAAAACTTAGTTTTTGAGCACGTATATTCACTACACCTTTTTAATACTAGCTGCGGTATATTAAAACTGCCACTCACTTGTTAGCAGGGTAGCATATTATTATTTTACTTTACTTTATTCATATTAAGCTATCCTCAAAGCTCGGTATATGTAATTAACTTAGCAACACTTCATAGTTTGATGGAAGATCTACTTAATTTAGGGAAATTTTAATGGTCGATAATTTTTGTTTTTACAAACAAAGAACTTACCAGCCATTTTTATCACACGATGGAAAGTTTAGTTGAGGCCAAAGGGTGTAACTCACTGGTTTAGTAACAACCTATTCTGCCTTGAAGAGCCTAGACCACTTTTTTAAATTGGTAATTTTATTGTCGTCTCAGTTCCATTCTCAGTTAAGTAGGTATGTCTTCTGTTACAAAAACTATTATCAAAGCAGAATATTCAAAGTAGAAATACATAGGTATATTTTTTGTATAGATAAATTAAAGCCTTTCCTGAACTTTTTAAATGCTGGACCGCTACGTTAAAAAAGTAAGCAGTCACTAATTAGTGCTTGTATTGCTGATTTCAAAGTATACGGTCTACCTTTATTTGTTCACGGATCCCCTAGGACAGCGGCCGCTGAAGTGCTGGGGTCTAATTAATTATGGACTCTCATTATTATTTCGTCTTTCTTTTCGGAAAAAAGGCTGGCCTAATGTCGTGGAGTACCTCTGCGTTCGGTGCCCTAGGATCCCAGTTGAGGAAGCACTGAATAGACTATAAATAGAATAATAAATCGACTATAAATTTATACATTCAATATTTAATAGTCATGCTAAGAACCCTTGGAAAATCCCACTCAAAGATATAATTCCTTGTACTCGAATTTTGGCCCAACTGCACAGCTTGCGTGGCTGCCTCGTTAAAAAGCGTCCCAAAATAAACGGAATAATGAACAATTCGGTTGAATTTTTCTACTGCTTGATTTCCTTTATGGCAACATTGGGGGAGATATTCCATTCGAATGGGTTCATTGAAAAGTCCGCAGTATGGCGGGCTGGCGGAGCGCCAGTCCTACGGATTATCTTTGCCTGTGTGCCCACCAATTGTGATGATGCAGCCGGGCGGACACTCGGGATTTTGAGTTTGATTCTCATATCGGTTTCATATTTAATTAATGTTCTAGCTAGATCAACTTGATAAATGTTTGACCTGGCGTCTCCTTGAAAGTTGTAGAATTTGTTCACGGCAGAAGTTAGTCTTTATGTTCTTTGCCTTACATTTTGGTACATAATGTTATAGTAGACAACTTCTTTTACATAAATTTTGGTTTAAAAAAAACCATAATTTAATTTAACGTCTTTCTGGAACACTTTTTAGTTTTCTGTTATTACTGAAACACTAGTAAATTTTTGTGAAACATGTTGCTTAAGGGCAAAGGCATGAAAGTAAAATAGCGCTTTGTTTAACAGTATTATGTTAGACCGTATATTTTTATAACATTCAAATAAGTAATAAGGTTCCATTAACATTTTCGGGTAGTTATAATTTGAGCCTAATGTCAACTTGCAAAGGGCTTCTTTTTTTCCTTAAAATTCTTGAATACAGTTGGACCTTCTCGCACTCAAGCCACGTATTAGCATCGACTCAACAGTTTTCGCGCCTGTTCTTAACTCCTCGCGCTTACACAAGCGTTGGATATAGAATTTTATTGGTAAGATAAAGTTTACGTTCCCCACTGTTCAATATCAGATTTAGATTTTCATTGACGCTTTGCAACATGCAGACTTGAACTTCACTTAAAAGATTTTTTTTTGCATTTCTGTATGCACAACAATTTACTGATTTTTGGAATTCAATAATTAGGTATACAGCGTTTGAGAGTTTGAGACTACAAAATTGTAGTTTAAACTTTAACTTTGTGATAAGTTATCAGTTCAAAACCATTCTATGTCACCACTGAAGTTACTTTTGTTATCCCCTAAAATCTATAATGTGTTTATATATTTAAAATATTTAGGTTAGTAGATACTTAACTTAATACTTAGTAGCTACCCCTATGTGGCCTTAGACATTTTCATAATTTGAATTTGTATTTTTCATTACAACATTTACTTTGTTTTATATGAATAAATTGTGATACTTACCTACATTTATATACTTTGAAATGACTTACTTCTAAGTTTCTTGAGGCGCATTCTTCTCGGCAATGGTGATTTTTACGAGAGAGCTCTTTGCTGCAAAATAGCAAAGCGGTTATTCTCCACGGTGCCGATGACGTTTGCAGCATTGAGTTCACAGCTGTTTCGGTGAAAAATTTCAAATTTTCAATACTGTATGACAGCTAATTTGACACTTCGACGCTGAAAGACCCACGAATAGCCTTAGAGAATAACACACCTATAGTACAGCACAGCAACGGCACTGACAGGGTTGCCGTGTAACATCGGGATTTGGGGAGACGAATTAAACCAAGGAATTATAAGTAGACTCGTTTCTTATGCAGTAAACACTAAACATGGCTTGTATACGTGTAAGTAACAAGATGGAAGTGTGTGTGTGTGGTGTGCTGGTATGGCCACACTACAGCAGTACACCTGCACAGGATAAATACCAAACGTTATTATTGCCTGTCTTCACGTTTTGGAGCTCTTTTGGTACGAGTCCAAAACTTCCGGGCTGCAATACCTTTCCAGGTATTTTAAAGAACATCACGGACACTAATTAAATTAATAAGGAGTCTGTTTGCGTTGCCGTACAAAAGTAAAAATGCAGGTAAAATTGTATTTTGTATTTCTACCCAATATGTTTAGAAATAAACTGGCTACTCTGTTGTCAGTTTTCATTTTACAGGTATGCCGTAGAACCCGTAGGTAGTATGTTCATTTACTTTAATGGTAAAGCATTTTTGGAACGTCCTCATTGTGAGATGATGGCTCGTGGTTGTATAAATGCACGTTGCTAAGAATCAACAATGTAAATACCTAAATTAAAATAATGTGACAAAGCCGTAAAGTGGCTCAATACGTAAAGACAGTGTTGTTTGTACTATACAGTTGGGGTAATAAAGTGTTCGTAATCTTAAAGTCGACATTTACTTGCACTGACTTATGACACTGACAGACAATGCAAATTTAACCCTTTGTTAAATTTGGCAGAGCTGAAAAGAAAAAACCTGAATTCTGGTCTCTTCTGACTGTATAATTATCTACTAAAAACGTGTAGGTAATAAAATAAAAATTACTGCTATAGATATTGATGATGATTCAAAACAAAAAATTTACAAACAAATACATTCAGTTACTTTGGTTTATGACATCATTTAGAACAGCAGTAAAATTCATAGACGACGTTTGTGCTATATACAGTGGAGTTCTTCAATACCTGTACAGCCAACGGTTCATAAATATCTAAACACAGACCTTATGTAGGTGGCAATAAGGTCTGTGTATAGATATTTTTGATCTGTCCACTGCCCACCTATCTCATGAGTAACATTGCCAAATAAAGGGTTAAGTAACTGAAACTTCGTAAGTTAAGTAGGTTTTTAAGATTCTACGTAGCTAATGGACTAAAAACAATTATTTCCAAACAAAGTAACGCCTGATTCAATCAATTATTCTACGTCTTGATAAAGGAATGATTTTAAAAACTGACGAAGGCTTTCGTGCCTCGAATGTTCGTAATTATTATTCTAGAATGTGGTTACGACCTACTTGAACAACCTTTTTAATCTTAGTTTAGTAACTAAATAGTTAAACTATTACTTATGATAGGAAGGGTTTTTTGTTACCAAAAAAAACGTTTTTTTTGTTCTAACCTATTGCTCTTCTCGCGCGGAATTGTGTCTCCAATGGCCTTGCGTGGGATAAGCCCTTGATATTTCGCTGAAAGGATAAAACTCTAGTCATGTCCACAGGCTTTCGAGATAAGGAGAATGGTTATTTACCAAAAATATTTCCACGGAATGGTTCTATGATAGATTTCCTTGCGTTACAATCAATATCAATCTAATGCACGGATTTACTGGCACTGTGTGCTGTTTTACTTTTTAGATTTTATTTTTAGAACACTGGCTTAGCTTGTCCATTGAGCGCAATCTATTTTTCGCACAAGAGGCAAATGGCAAATATTAAATTTTCGCAAATGAAAAATACAGAATGATTGTAAGTACGTAACTGTTCGTTGTCACTATTTTGATAGTAAAATATTTCACATCAGGTTTTATTAGAATAATAAGAAACTTGGAGTTTGTTTTACTGACTGAGCTCTATGAAAGCAATTTTGCTACAGATGCGTAAAAGCTTTTCTCTTGACATATTATTTTGATAATATTATTAATGAATTTTGTTCCTTTGCTTTTATAATATATTAATTAATAATTCGATCAATGTGTTAAGTATATGCACTAAAAATTGACCAATCTTAAGCTATGAAAGACAAAAACGACAGGAATTTTCTAGAAACCACGCAGTACAGTTGGATATTTACTTTTCTCAGACATGCTCGAAAATTCTCGCTTTCCGTTTGAAAATAGAACCCGGGAAGCACCAAATTTTTTCATTCAATATTTTAAACGAAGAATCCGTCGAAGAAGGTGAATGGAAATGGCTTTCGATACATTTATTTTTCTCCTAGGCTCTCGCTTTATTAACTTTTTAAAAGTTATAACATGTAAAATGAGGCCAAAGAATAATTGCATACAGCCAAGCCAGCCCGATTTACCGCAGTCCGTGTGTTAAGTCTTTTTTCAATCATAAATTACGAATGACAGTTTGTATTTTTTGTAAATAAAATGATCACATGGGTGTCGATTTCGTGTAATTTTGCTACGGTGAGCTCGAATTTGACATAATTTTTTGGATTCAAGATGGCGGATGACAGTTTGACATTTTGTTTTCACTGAAAACTGTCGTGGGTGTCGATTTCATGTAATTTGGGTGCGGTGAGCTCAAATTTGATGATATTTGTTGAACCCAAGATGGCGGATGACAGTTTGACATTTTTGACACTAGAAATAGTCATGGGTGTTGATTTTGTGTAATTTTGCAGCGGTAAGCTCGAATTTGACATATTTTTTAATCACATTTAACATCAAGTAATTGAACACTTTGGTTTTTGTTAACGTATTTCGTGATTACGTATTGAAATTACTTTTTTTTGCAAATTAGGTTTTTTAATTTTCTCACGTTATTTGGGAAAAGCACTATATATTCCTCGACGGAAACTGGAATTGCCTACTTTCCGTGCCTCGGCAATAATTCAATTCAATTATTTATTGCAACCATGGTGTTCGTACAGGTCTTAAAATATTATAATTGTGTCACATGGACCCTGATAGGGTATAGCAAAATACATTTGAATACTTTCATATAAATTATCATTAAATTACACATGCATTTCTATTAATTAATAAAAAAAAATAGGTAATGTACTACTACTAAACGTATTGTCATCAGACCATCTTCGTGGTAAATCATAATCTTCCGCGCTTCTCGGATTTTCATAGCCTTGATGAATTATAAATTATTTAGAACCATGGTTCTAAGAAGCTATTTTAAAATTAATAGACAATTGATTTTAAGTCAATTCCCTCAAAACACATCATACTTACACCCATTTCCTAATCATTCAACTAACTATTGTCATCAGGGCGTCCAGAACCAGTGGTATCCTGGCTCATTGACGGCATGCCAGCCCCTCAATACATAGGAGTGAAGACGGACACCCACGTCGTGGTGAACCGCCTGGAGCTCCAACACTTGAAGAGAGAAGACCTGAACACCACGTTTCGGTGTCGAGCAGCTAACACACATCTTGTGCCGCCACAGGAGAAGAGCGTGAGACTGGAAATGAACCGTAAGTGCAATGACCTCAATTTTATGGGATCTGTCCTTGGTGGTGTGAAGTCAAGAAATATTTTATTTACTCTCGAAGAATCTACAGCTATAATTACAGAGTAAATTATTTCTATAGTGACATAGAAACCAATGTTAACTTAATAATTGTACAGGCTGTCCCACGGCCATGCCTCATGGAGGGTAAGTGCCACCTCTAATATTGTAGATAGAATAGTTCTATCAAGATGTTCCTTTATTTTGTAAAAGGTTTTAAAAAGTTAAATAGAATTAAAAAAATGCTAGCCTCACCTGGGAATCGAACTAACACCAAATGTGAAAAAAAAACATCCTGTATCTTTATGACGGCAATCGAAAGAGTAAATGACAAAAAGTAATTCCCCTTAAGTACCTAATATAAAATTTTAAAATTTTCATGTCAAAAAAATGTTGAATGCAGTACTACGTTATTTAAGAAATAAAGGAATGTCTTTATAGAGCAAAATATTCTATGTAAAATATTTAAGGTACTTTCCTTCCACGTGGCATTGCCGTAGGACACCGTGTACATAATACCTACTCACCTGCAAAATTAATCACCCATCTATCGGCCATTATTATTAAATTACAGTTTTTAGAATACTCAGGAAAATTTGAGTGAGCGATCAACTGTGTCGGTCAGTGAGTCTAACATTTATTTATTTATTAACATCTCACAACTAGCTTTAAGCTGCTCATACTTATTTAAAGAGTATAAAATTGGGCATCACTTGGGACACACACACAATAATTAACTGCCTCGTTTTTATGTCTGCATTTTTTCGCTTATCAAAATTTATATTCACCAATTAATTATGTACCATCATGCAGTTAAAATAAAGCTGAAATAAATGACACAAAGCAAACTAAATACGAGTACCTACCGAGTTTTAGCAGCATTGTCGTATTTCCGTGGACTGGTGGATTTTAGTGTAATATTAAGTTTCCAACCTGCATACTTGATGTATTTCGCTAGCAGTAAAATTGCTAATTTAATGTGAAACACTAAAAGGTGAAACCGAAGGCAGAGTGATTCAAAACTAGACTAAACGTAAACATGTATTTTATGGACGCCGGGAGGGCATAATTTGAATTTAGTGCTGCGGCATGCTATTACGCAATTCTGCGCTACGGGCTACTACTGCTTTGCTATCAAAGAACTTTCGGCGGTTTGAGTTTAAAAACTAAATGGCAGTAGCGTCCATTTTCGATACTTTGGGTTCCGAATGACTCGAAAGACATGTCTTTGCTTTTGTACATAAGACGTTAGATAACAAGCATAACCTGATAGAGTGAAGAGGGAGAGAGTATAAATTATATCAACGACGTTAAGCCCACTTACACGCCTTTAAATAGGTGTTTATTCTTGAGGAAATTTGTATAAGACACGAGACCCTATTTTTAACAGAATAAGAGCTGGTATAGTTTTGAGCTCTTCACCCTCTCTTCTTCTAGTACCTGTGTACATCAATATTAACAACGCCTTTTTTTCTTTGAGAATAGCAAAACTTTAAATGCTATGTAAATGTCTATCAAGAGAACCAAAGTCAAACTTATTAAGAGAAAAAATATAAACACAGACAACACCTTCTTAATTAGGTATAATCAATCAAAAATAACAGTGAAATTATTTATTATGTTTTACCCTAAGCTCGAATTCATACTAGTGAGAAAAATTGTGTATTGCAAGGTATTTGAATGAAACACATAAATTAATTAATTCTGGTTTCATTTCTTACGGAGCCGAAACACACGCTATGCAAAAATAACATAGAGAGAGAGAGAGCCATGTAAGTGGGAAAGAGAAAGAAAATGCTTTAGTTGACCATTGTTGTGGGCACAGAAAACAACAACAAATCTTATATAAAAATAAACCTTATATGTTACTTAACTTATGTTACTTCTAATGACTGTGAACAAGGTAACATATGATTCACATGCCTCCTCCATTGTAACCTCAATAATATAGCTTACTCCCGGTATAGAGTCACCTACAATTAAACTCTGAACCCATGGCTTGCTACCCTTCCTGTAATCCTTAACCATGACTTTTTGTCCCAATTCAAATTTAGTTTCTCTATTCCCTTGATGTCTTTTCTCGGCCTTCTCCCGCACTACATCAGATATTGGGGGTGGTCGCAATATACTGAACCTGTTCCTTATTTCTATGCCTAATATTAACCGGGCTGGTGACACACCATTGGTACGCTGAGGTGTGCTTCTGTAATCTAACAGGAATAAATTAACAGCTGAGACTATGCTATAGCCACTTTCTCTTATCTTTGTTATTGCTGATTTAAATGTTTCTACAAATCTCTCAGCAGCACCATTGGTGGCTGGGTGATATGGTGGCGTCGTTGTGTGCTTTATGTGGTTTAATTTACAAAAGTCCTAAAAGTCATCACTTGTGAATGAACTACCATTACCCGTTACTAAGTGCACGGGGTAGCCAAATCGCGAAACTAAACTTTTTAAAATGTCTATAGTACGATTACTGGTAATATTTGGCATTTCATATACCTCAGGCCATTTTGAGTAACTATCGACTATCACTTAAAACATCTTATTGTAGTATGGACCCAAAAAGTCGGCGTGTAGCCTATACCACGGTGATGGAGGTACAGGCCATCGTTTTTGTATTTGCGTAGGTGTTTTGCTGTTTTGCAAGCATATCATACATTCTTTAGTTATATTATCTATTTCTAAATCTAAATTAGGCCACCAAAAGTATGACCGTGCGATTTCCTTCATTCGAACAATTCCGAAGTGGCTTTTATGCAATTCGGCCAAAACTGCTGCTCTTACCGCCTGTGGTACTAATACTCGATAGCCCCAAAATATGCAGCTTCTGTCTAATTCGTCTTTCCTATTATAAAACGGTAATATTTCTTTATCTAGATCTTTTTTGCCCGGCCAGCCATCTGTTAAGTATCTAATTGTTTTAGAAAAAATTACATCTTTTTGAGACTCCAATTGAATTGTCTTCCAATTCAATGTTTCCATTTCCGAATTGTTCGTATAACAGACTGCACTAATGTTTCCATTAGCACATAGCGAGTGAATTTTAATTTCTTCACATTTTTTTTCTACCGTTTTGGATAGAAAATCGGCTGGATTGTCAGCTGACTTAATGTGTCTAACCTTATAATTAAATGTAGAGAGAAAAATGGCGTAGTGTTGCAGTCTTTTGGCAGCCATTTTTGGAATGCTTTTTGTTGGACCGAAAATTCGCACCAATGCTGCATTGTCTGTCTCCAATTCGAAAAGACGTCCGTAAATGTAGTTATAAAATTTTGTAATTCCAAAAACCACTGCCATAGCCTCCTTATCAATTGTTGTATATCTTTGCTCCACTTCACTTAGTTTTTTACTAGCGAAGGCAATCGGTCTGATCACACCATTTTTATCCCTGTTTGACAGCACTGCCCCGAGGCCTGTGTCCGCCGACGCATCACAAGTTAGTATCAGTGGCAATTCCGGGTCATAATGTTTTAAGTTCCCCACAGATGCCAATTTTCTCTTAATAGATTTAAAAGCTTTTTCAGACTCAGGTGTCCAATTAAATTTGTTTACTTTAGTACAATTATACGAAGGGGTCAATATAGTTGCCATGTCCTTCAAGAAACGAGCATAGTAGTTAATTTTGCCCAAAAATGATTTTAGTAATGTTAAATTTGTGGGTGTTTTTGCATTTAACAAAGGTTCAATGTTGGACCTAAACACACTAATACCATTTTTGTTCACACGGAATCCAAAAACCTCTAGACTAGTTGTGAAGAATTTACATTTTTCCGGTTTTAATTTTAATTCACTTTCCTTTAATTTTCTTAAAACTTTACATAAGGCCTCATAAGTATCTGGTAAGCTTTTACCCTTAATATAAATATTGTCGATAAATACAATTGTATTTGGAATGTTATCTAATTTTTTGGTCATTAACCGCTGAAAGGCCCCTGGTCCCGAACTAATATGGCAAATAATTGTACTTAAATGTACCCGCCTCCGTGACTATGGTAGTTCAGTTTTGGCTTTCAGGACTAAGAGGGGCTTGTAGGCTTCTTTTAAATCCAGTTCGCAGTAGTATTCGCCATGTTTTAGGGTGTTTAAAATATCGTCCACATGTGGTAATGGGAAGTGGTCGATCTCGAGACATGGGTTCACTGTTAACTTATAGTCCCCGCACAATCTAACCGAATTGTCCGGTTTCAGTATGGGTACGACCGGGGTCCCCCACTCACTTTGCATTACTGGCGTAATTCTACCATTTTTTAACAATCTTGAAATTTCGTTATTTACCTTTTCTTTTAGTACGAAAGGTACTCGCCTTACTGGTAAACATCTCGGTCTGGCATCTGGTTTTAGTTTTAATGATATAGCTTCTACCTTGAAGTCTCCTTGAAGTCCAACCTGCTCCCTTGAAGTCTCCCCAACCTGGACTGAATACCTCTGCGAACTGGCTCTTTACTAGTTGTTCTGTATCTGAAATATTCTGCATTACATTAGTTCCAATTTTAAAACTATTATTTACAATTGGAGGCTACAGTTTTAACTCATTTAACCAGTCACGCCCAATAACTCTAGGGGCATTATTTTTTACTACAAAAAAAATTAATTTCTTAGTGACCTCATTGAATGTCACTGTCAATTTTTTTAAGATACCTATTGGTTCGGTTATACTTTGGACAAAGTTTATAAATAACACATTACTTTCATGTAGTTTATAATTCTGAAAATGAGTATTTTTATCATTTATTGACATAACTGTTACGTCAGAACCCGTGTCCAGTTCAAATGGTAGCTCCTGACCACAAACCTGTACTTTAATATAATGAGGTGGTATTCTACTTACACCGACCCTGTATGTCCTCTCACAATGGTCTTCCTCAAATAGATTTTTAATTGCACTTTCTGCCTCTTCTGTTCCTTCTTCATTA
This sequence comes from Clepsis dumicolana, assembly GCA_963691665.1. NCBI lineage: Eukaryota > Metazoa > Arthropoda > Insecta > Lepidoptera > Tortricidae > Clepsis > Clepsis dumicolana. The sequence continues at coordinate 7,285,966 of OY829514.1, forward strand.
GCCTTTTCTTCCAGCACCTTGATCGCACGCTTGTTGCACATTTTATATATATGCCCTTGTTGGCCACATTCGCTGCAGAATATTTTTATCAAACGGCACTCCGCCTTAATGTGGTTATTCTTTCCGCAGCAAAAACACACCAATGGCTGTTGTTTATTTCTAGAATTGTTTTGCTTATGCTTAGGCCACATACCAGTGCTTTTTTGGTTTTGTCGATTGTAGAATACAGTTTTCAGTACTTTCATTTGACCCATTTGTATGTAGCAAGGCTGCTTCTACCGTTCTGCTCACTTGTAAACATTTTTCCAAAGACAATTCCACTACGCTTTTCATTAGTTCATACTTGATTATCTTTGAGGAAACCCCTTCCATGAACTTCTCTTTTATTTGATCCTCCGCGTCTTTGAACTGGCATTTTCCCGCCAATTTTCGCAATTCCAATAAATAATCTTCCATTTTTTGGTAATTGATTTCTTCTACGAAACTCTGCCCTTTCTACCGCCGTGGATAGAACTTTTACATATTTGTTCTTGAGTTTACTACACAACTCATCAAAGGTTGACTTAGCTGGTTTTAGCGGTGAACACAAATAGGTTAGTGTTTCAAACACTTTTGGAGATAACTTTGTTAATAGCAGGGGCATCTTTTTGCTGTCATGAAACATTCGAGTTGTTGCTCGAATACTTCCCAGTTCTCTCCATCAAATAATTTCTCCACACCACGACATTTTTCGTGTTTTCAGTTGTAAAGGTATATGTTGAGATGTCTCTGTTACTGTTTTAGTTTTATAAAAATCACTTAAGAGCTTTGTCAATCCATCCAAGTTTGTGTCTGTTGAGAAACTGATGTTTTCATCCTCTAATAATTGGTGTAATTCTTGCTTTGTGCACTTGTAAATGTAAGTTCTTCTTTCCGACTTTATTACCGATATTTTATCCGTTATTTGTTTTGAAATTTCTTCGACATCGTCTTCCTTAGCACTCGAGTATTCTAGTTTTTCGGAATCTGACATAACCACAAACTAATTATATTATGTAAAACATTTTCGTTGAAAACAATCTCAAGTTGGCTACAGTTAGTCTAGCTTGTGGTTCAATATGGGTGTGGTCGATGTGCTATAGCCAACTTCACTTCACTGTCCGCGTTTCTATTTTCACTGTTTTTTTTTTTTATGTTAATTTATTATTATTTCTGCTGCACATATATGTTACTTTGCACTTTAGGTTCTGGTTCTCGTCGCTAATTATGGTATTTGAATGAAACACAGAAATTAATTAATTCTGGTTTAATTTCTTACGAAGCCGATACACACGCTATGCAAAAATAACATATAGAGAGTGAGCCATGTAAGTGGGAAAGAGAAAGATACCACAGCAAGCCCTTTAAGCGAACTAGTTAAAAGTATTAGTCGATCGAGCGCCACGATACAATGCAACTGATACAATTTTTCTTACTAGTAGTGGGCTAAAATCTAGTTAGGTACGAGGGCTGTTTGATAAGTACCCGTTTTCTAAATATGTTAATATCACTGGCAGCAAATAAGTATACCACCTTTTTAAGCCATTTTTCAGAGGCGGGAAAATTAAAAAAAAAAAGTGGCATTCTTTTGTTTTTTTTCTCATTTGACAACGATTCAGTGAAGGCGTGAACTTAAAATTGTTAAAATGGAGAAAGAACAGTATCAGTCTGTAATTAGATTCTTATTTTTGTAAGGAAAAACATGTGATGAAATAAAAGTAAGAATGCAACCGTCAGATATTGGTATAACGAGTTTAAGCGGGGGAGAACAACCGTCTTTGATGAGGATCGCCCAGGCCGGCCAGTTGAGGTGACTACAGACGATATGGTTAAGAAAATTGAAAATATCGTTTTAGCCGACCGCCGAATTAAACTTCGAGTAATCGCTGATGCTGTAAACGTTTTAATCGAGAGGGTACAACACATATTAGAAGAAAAATTGGGTATGAAGAAAGTATCGGCGAGGTGGGTGCCGCGTTTACTCACGGAGGAGCAAAAATGGAACCGACTGACTACTTCGGAGCAGTGTTTGGCCGTGTTCAAACGTAACCCGAAGGAGTTTCTGCGTCGTTTCGTGACCGTGGACGAAACGTGGGTCCACCACTAGACCCCGGAAATGAAAGAGCATTCGAAGTAGTGGATTTTACCGGGTGAACCTGCTCCAAAGAAAGCAAAAACCGTTCCATCGGCTGGAAAGGTCATGGCGACCGTTTTTTGGGATTCGCAGAGTATTATACATATTGACTATTTAGAAAAAGGAAAAACAATAACAGGGCAGTACTATGCCAATTTATTGGATGAATTTGACGCCGTGTTGAAGGACAAACGACCCCATTTAAAAAAGAAAAAAGTACTGTTTCATCACGACAACGCCCCGGCTCATTCGTCGAGAGTTGTGACGGCTAAATTAGCACAGTTACGCTACGAACTATTGTCTCACCCCCCGTATTCTCCAGATTTGGCCCAATGCGATTTCTTTTTGTTTCCCAACCTAAAAAAATGGCCCGGTGGCAAGCGATTTGGATCAAATGACGAAGTCATTGCCGCCACAGAGGCCTATTTTAATGACTTTCCAAAATCATACTTTTTGGATGGTTTATTGAAGCTTGAGTATAGGTGGAACACATGTATAGAGTTAAAAGGTGACTACGTAGAAAAATAAATGCATTTATACAATAAAAAATGTTTTTTTTTTCCATAAACGGGTACTTATCAAACAGCCCTCGTATATAGCGAAAGCTTCTAAGTATAAACCAGAATCATGATCTGAATAATTCCTTCAAATAGGTCGCCTATAGAGGCACCTAAATGCCATTGGACTCCAGCGTCCAGTCACGTCGTCACCACAATTCGTTTAGCCCCCGTTCGTCACTAACAACTTGCTAAGTTAGATACAACCCTAATGTAAAATGACGTCTTTGCGACAAACGTATATTTTCATAGAACACCACCCCCTCCACTGCCACACGAATCAACAAATTATCACACATGACGCGTTTCGGAACGAGCCCATTTACAAAGCACCAAAACCACTCTACACCCTAACAGCTATTGAAATGGTTGTGGGGTGGCTGTAGAGGTGGAGGTATTACATGAAAACATGCATTTGCCGCATAGACGTAGTTATTATACACGTGCAGTCACTGGTGAGCAAGTTAATTGTTTTTAGTCCATGAATATGGAACTCCGCAAAGTAACGAGTAATTCAATCAACAAGTAGGTTATTCTTGTTATCCCAATGTCTATCTGTTTTATCGTTGAGCATAAACATAACTCCTTTATATACCATTGCATCGTTACCAGTGGCGCCTCTTTCGGTGTCCTTGGTGAACCGGCCACAGCAGCTGATCGCCGGCGCAGCATCCACTCTTCGCTGCATCGCTGAAGGCAGCCGCCCTTCAGCACAGATCACTTGGTTTAAGGATAACAGGAGTTTTGAGAGAGAAAAGGTAAGAAATAAATTTATTGTGGGTACTCGTGGATTTTTCCCCCTTGTAATTATTAAAAAAAAAATACTTTAATACATCTCGTGTTTTATGAATTGGCAAATTGTAAATAAATTCCAACCCTATTTTAACTAAACCAACCCTATAAACCTATTTTAACTAAAATGCCGTTGAAATTCGTTTGTCCTTTTTTGTCACATTGACAGTTAGTAAGAAGAAGACCAAACCTATTTAAACCAATGGAGGCTTGAGTGACGTTTATGAATAATGGCACTAGCACAGTATATATATAAGCTAAAGCAGTACAGAAACTACGTACAAACGTTCGAAATGACACACGTACACAGACAGAGTCTTTACAAGGCTAATAAGGGGGAATAGCGGTGCTGTCAGTCGCGGATGCCGCGTCGAGACAAGTGGCGACTCTTTGTGTTTAACCTAATTAGATAGGTGGTATAATTTAATGATGAATAATGGTAATAGCATAGTGACATAACTTATTTACTTTTTATTAATTTAATTCGAATTGTAATCAGTGGAATAAAAAAAAACAATCTAAGATTGCGGATTGGGATTGGGTTTGTAATTTTTGTTAATAAAAATGATCATAAGGGTGGCGATTTCGTGTAATTTGGCAGCGGTGAGCTCGAATTTGACATTATTTTTTGGATCCAAGATGGCGGGTGACAGTTTGGCTTTTTTATCACTAAAAATGGTCATGGGTATCGATTTCATGTAATTTGCGTGCGGTGAGCTCAAATATGATGTTATTTTTTGGATCTAAGATGGCGGATGACAGTTTGACATTTTTTGCACTAAAAATCGTCATGGGTATCGATTTCGAGTAATTTGGCAGCGGTGAGCTCAAATTTGATGTTACTTTTTGGATCCAAGATGGCGGATGACAGTTTGACATTTTATTCACTAAAAATGGCCATGGGTGTCAATTTCATGTAATTTGGCAGCGGTGAGATCGAATTTGACATATTTGTTGAACCCAAGATGGCGGATGACAGTTTGACATTTTTGTCACTAAAAATAGTCATGGGTGTTGATTTCGTGTAATTTTGCAGCGGTAAGCTCGAATTTGACATAATTTTTAATCACATTTAACATCAAGTAATTGAACACTTTGGTTTTTGTTAACGTATTTCGTGATTACGTATTGAACTACTCAGTCAATTCATTCGATTATTTGATCATTATAAAACCCAAATAATAGTAGTTTATGCAACTGCTACATAATGAAGGTCCTTAAAACACGAGTGTGTTTTTATGAAACGAGCTGAAGCTGAGTTTCATAATAGGATCACACGAGTGTTTTAAGGCCTAATGATGTGGAGTTACATACATTACTTTATCTTCACACGTATTATAAGTACTCTAAGAAGGGTTCAGAAGCCGAAGGCATATATCATACCCATACCTGTCACGAATTCGACTGCTTTTTTTTAATCATAGACAAACATACCGAGCTGACGTTTCGTAAACTGTTTTTTTTTTGTAAATTCAAAAAGTCACTTACTATTACTTTACTGGAGGTGGTGGTGGTGGTGCTGGGGCTGGCGCTGTCGGCGAGTAGACGACGGCGTACTGAAATGCGGGTCATTTTCTACTGTTTCTGAATGCTTTATGGAGGACTTATGATATGTGTGTAGATAAACGTTTTAGTAAATAATAAATAAAAACCCATTAATTTCATAATAATTAAGAGTGACAACCCTAATGTTCTAATGAAAACTAGCTAGTTATCTCAAAAAAGGCTTAAATAGCTGAGATCAGTGAACGCATATAAAACATGGAAGCAGTCTTTCCATACAACGTATCGTTCACTAGCAGAGCCAAAACTCGCACAAAGATGAAGTACACACACAGCAGCAAAGTAACCATACACTAAACTATCCATGCATTCAAAAATTACGTTAATACGCACCAATCTAGGTTGCTATTAGGATGTGCTTTGCTAGTTACGCCATTTTATAATTACTCAAAGATTTGACCAGAAGGCCAGTAGCGTTAGTCAGCGTCCGGCAATGCGCACTGGCCCAATGTGATTGGTTCTCGGCATGACAGATTACGGCCATGATTGGTTCGCGCTTCTGCTGCGATGTCAATGTCTGTCAGATGTGGTCAGATGCGTGGACAACGTTATGCATGAAGGGACCAGTCATAAAAAAATATTCTTACTTATATAATTTACTTTTACTTACGTAAATTCAATAAAACCGTGTATTGCTATTATAATTTGTTTATTTGTCGTCCTTGTAATATTGCATTACAAGTTTTTATCACCCTGAAAAATCCTTAAGCTTCTATATAACGTTTCCCCCCAAAAAACCGTGCCGGCTTCCTTCTCTCTCGCTCCTCTTCGTTTTCCCGCCACAGTCTTCCTCTTTGCCTCCCCCTCTCTTTCTGCATTCAAATATGGCGGGCAGCACGAAGCGAAGACAACACGTCGCATTTATATATTAATAACAAATGAGTACTTACATTAAATTGAATATAAACTGTTATACAATTATCCTATTAATTTTAAAAAAGCTAACAGTATACATTTTGAATATGGTTAAATATGATAAGGCCCACAACGCTATAAAACAAGGCTGGCAATATATTTTCTAGCTGTGCCAAATTTTTTAAGTCCACTACTTTTTGGAGGTGGAAACAGTGTGGCCGACCATCGCCGCGTCGCGCTAATGGCTGGCTGGCTAATTAACGCGTTGGCGGGCAAATTCAAATGCCTTGGCGGGCATTTGAATTACTTAGTTTCCCGCGAGCCTGGGTTTGGGCAACGTTACGAATTTCCACTCGCTTGAATTCGCCTGAAATCCGAATCTGTATCTTAATAAATATAATAGTCCAACAGGCAATTAATAATTAGTAAAATGAGCTGCTACATTATGCATAATGACATCCCTGTGGTAAGCAAGAAGATTTTTGAATTTTTAGGTAATGGTGTACTTACATGTGAAAAGTGATTCCACTACCCTTGGATGCCTTGGGACAGTGATCCGTGTGATTTTTGCACAACTTCACCCCACATGAAGGCATTTTAAAACATAAATCTTATTTTTGATGATTAAAATAAACTCTCAAAACAGCGTCCGCCATTGCGGACTCGCGCAACCTAACTGATCGGCGCGCCGGTACAGTTTGCAAGCCCCACCCACCAGGGTATAGTTTTCGTGGGGTCATTTTAAAGTGACAGGAATGCTTCCATGTCTTATATGCGTTCACTGGCTGAGATATAGAGCTAACTACACAAAAACTTTTTAAATTTTACAAAAAATAAGAGGACAACCCTAACGCTCAATTGGCGCTTACGTCATCATCTCAACAAAAAGGCCTAGTTTCTTTACTGCTTTAGCTTATGTATACTGTGGCACTAGTATCTGATAAGCAACTGCGTGTTTCGATGGAAATAATTTTATTTAAACCGAAGTAACGTACACGTTTAAATTGTGTATTGTGAGCCTGGCTAATTACGTTGATGTTAACCTAATGCAATCTAAATTCATTATATATCATGCCACGTTGTGGGCGAACATTCCTATTTCATTAAATATGTCTGTGTGGAACACGGAAGAGTCGGTGCCTTTTAGCTAACTAGGTCAGTTGTCTAATCAGATCTCTGTGGCCACAAAATGACTTAACAGTTTGCTGGAACGTAGGTAATGCATCGTCATTGTGTAAGAATAATATAAATACGGCAAAGAAAACAAGACTGTCTATTAAGAAATAAGGAAGTGCTTGTAACTTTACGTCACATTATGACATATTATGTACCGTTAATAAATAAGATTATTCAAGTTTCGTAAACCATATGCATCAATGGCAAATCAACTTGTCAGGTTTCTACGTTCTGAAATAAAAGGTTTTTGATCACGTTCACTCTATGTAAAATTTCGAAATATTTCTAGTTATGATTTTAATACAAAAGTTACGCTCCTGGTTACGATTCGAATATTTAACGAAGTAGTAATGTTTGTTTTAATTTAACTTTGCGAATATAATCCCCAAAAGACTAATTAAGTTCAAGTTGGGTGTATGAGTTGAAGTTGTGTTAATAATATTAATCCTAACATTTAATTGGCGCTACTTAAGTGCTTTTCATAAATTTTGTAATTACTTTTACATCTACAATTTGAACTGGAATTTTGGTATTTGATTTTTTTATCGAATTTAGAAAGTTATTTTATTTATTAGCTAAGTTTTTAAATTAAGAACTGTTTTATTTGTTAACGCCTATCTTTGACATACCGATTTATTAAAATTAACTGCGAAAATACTCGTTGTTAGAAAGTGAATTTCACCTTCATTTTTATACCCTTTTTGAGATGCAAAAAAATAATTAATTATAACTTTACGTTTTAAGTTTAACTTACGACCTTTGCGTCAGACGTTAACAAAAAAACTTAACATTAAAAAAGCTCTTGTTAAGTTTGACGTACCTAACAACACATCTTCGATAATTAGCCTAAAAAGAAAAAGTGTAACTGATTAAATAACCGTTTTAGTAAATTTAAGCATTATATTTCTCTAGTTATAGTTAATCATAGCCCGTCAGTTAAAAACATTACCCGTACGATTAAATAGTTGTCTAATTATTTTTTCTTACAGTGTACGAATCCAATTCAGTGTTTTATGTTTATGCCTTTTAGATCAGTGACCACTCAAATGACACATGGTCAGTCAGCACTTTAGTATTCACCCCAACTCCTTTGGACAACGGAGCAGTGATCAAGTGCATAGCAGCCAACCCGTCACTGCCGCGAAAATCCATAGATGACAACGTGCAACTCAATATCGTATGTTAGTATCGCATTTTCCACCTTCACGCGTCATAATGGGCACATGCCTCCTCTTATTATTATATAATGACAAGTTTGTGCTTTAGTTTCCAACGCGTTGCCATTGTGGGTTCTGGAACTTTATCATACATGATCTAGCCGCTACGTAGGTTTTCTGGTCTGGTCTTTCATCGAATACGCTCACGATTATTTTTCGAGTCAAGTTTGTTTTCGCTTAGTGAATGTTTAGAGATAATCAGAAATCAAAGCTCTCTGGCTGTAACTGCAAGCAAAAACACAAAAAGTTGTTAAGCGAGGAAATGCGCATACATTCGTGAAACGAGGAATCAACAATGTACCTCTATTTTAGGCCTCCAATCTTTACTAACCAATTAAGATAGGAGGCCTGTGCCCAGTAATGCGACATGTAGGTACAGTTCTGGATTATAATTTATAGTTATAGAAGCTTGTATCTTTTATTGACTTTAAAAACTTAATATTGGACTTTTGTGCCAACTGTGTACGAAAGACAGTATCAAGACCCCTGGGAAAATTACAAATTCATCTTAGCCCTACAATGCGTCTAATATGTTCGCTTGTTCGATTGTCTACCCTGTAATAAAGAAGTATCCTGCTTTATCAAAATTAAACAGTATGTTTTAAACAAACGTGTCCTCTCCCAGACAGTCCACTAGTGACCCTCACGCTGGGCAGCACGCTCAACCCTCACGACATAAAGGAGGGGGATGATGTCTATTTCGAGTGCAACGTTCGAGCCAACCCTAGGGAGCACAGGATTTCATGGTTCCATAATGTAAGTATACACATTAACCCCGTTACAAACGTGAGTGTGCATTGTGTAAGTGTATAAGCTTGACAAGCAAACATGCACAGTTTTACTTTAGCCGCCACAGGAATGCAGTTAACATTTTAACTTTGAAAAGGCCCGGCTGGAAGAAGCTGGCAGAAAAAACGGTCGTGTAAGAAAAAGTCTACACGTTTTAGGCACAAAATGAAATTATAAATATAGTGTAAGTTTAACAAGGTTACGCGGCGCTAGGAGAGGAAGCGGAAAGTACATGACTCTTCAAAATAAATCCAAACCCAAGCGCATTCATAAGATAGAATAATCTAGCATTTTAAATAGAGTCCAGACAGAAGGCAAAAATCTGGATTTGGTCAGACGAACTCGTAACCCTTCGCGAAGCAAATGATTTTTTACGTCTACAGCCGGCTTTACAAACAAAATTATTCATTCAATTGTCTAAACATGCTTTTAATTATGTATTTTGTCGGCCGGACCTGTAGAACCTTTATTATTTAGACCCCAAGGGATGGCTTAATTTAAATTGCAGTGGTTCACACAAATACTCTACTGAGGGACCACCGTTGTTTTTAAACAAGGTTTATCAAAAAATATGAAATCCAACGCGACTATGCTGCTGTACCCGTTTATTATTGATGTAATCGGAAAATTCATTAGGATCAGAGTCATATTGCGTTAGATTTGCTTTTATAACACACGTGGATTACTGAGATTCTCGATTATAGCCGAGAGAGTATTAGCTAAACAAATTAGTTATGTAATAATGCTCTACAGATATACTTTAATTAGAAATTCAGAGTGAAAAATGATCATAAATCTGCTTATTGGCCTTTTGGATCCTCTAAAGCATTTTCTTTTTTAAATTTTCCCGTATCTTAGAACTTGAATGTCTTGATGCTTAGGTATACACTATATTTAAAATAATTATACACCTTTCTCAGAGCCGCTACATATTTAACTTAAAGCACGTACTCGTTAGGCTAATGACAGATCTTACACACATTATGGCTGCACGAGTGAGACTGAAATAAAGCAGTGTAAGTAAATACGGCGCTAAGCTAATTTCGTGAGCTACCATTGTACACATTACTCAGCAAATTAAAGTACAATTATTATATTACATTGCTAATTATAGCTACATGTTGTACTTCAAACAGTCTTTGCCTCCACAAGAATGATTATTGATGATAGATGTTAAACAGGTAGTGAGGTATAATTATTTTTACAAGAAATACCACATTTGTGCAGAATAAAATTCGTATAGGTAACAACTGTAAAAAATATCTGTGTCCGGTATTTCGAGGTTGTGATGAGGCGTGTTGCATCTAAAGTTTTGAACCGTTTTTTGTCTTATTCTTATGACTTATGACAAACCTAACGTTCTAAATTAAAACTATAATTTGACTTAAAAATTAAACATTCCAATACAATGCAGTTTCAAAATTAAATCACTCCTTTCACCATATTGGCAAGAATAAAAAGCTAATGGATAGTTTGATACAGGTGACCACAAAATGGTGGGCTTGGTTAAGGGAGTGGATTGATTGAATTAACGTTATAACACTCCGCTTGCAGTTTTTATGAGCGCCTCGCCTCGCGTCGATGAGCTATGATAACAACCGTTATCTTCAGTTTTTATCGGTTCAGAATTTAATTGAAAAATGATTTTTCATGTATTCATAATCAAGAAAAACTCATCACGCTTGTTTAAAAGCTTTTGGACTAAATTATTGAATAAATTGGTTGCACTAAACCAGATTGTGATTGCTTTTACTGAGTGACTAAATTGCGTTTTTGACGTCCATTCATAATTTAAATAGACTGCATCTCAGTTAAAATAGTGGTTATGGTAACTATTGAATCGTTCAATATTTAGTCACTTAATTTACATTCATGTCACTTAGAAACTTGTAAAATTAATGCTATTAATAAATTTTCAATTACGTAGGTACCAAATTTTCTTTCAAGATTTGCCTTTGATATTGTAACGTATAGTCTGTCGGCCTGAAATCAAAGGCCATTACAATTGACTAAACGTGCACGGTTTGCTTTGTTGTCTGATTGACAGTCCTGGCTTTCATAACAAACCCATTCTGTAATATTGTTTGGACATTTTCCAAAACTGGAATTAAGTCGATTGGCATTTGTTATAGCGTAGCGATGAGTTAGATCCCCGGCCAAGTCAGGTAATCGGATTAAGTCACTAACTTGGCGGCTATGTTAAAGTATAGCTAGGCAGGTAACGTTGAAATCTTCAGCTAGTGAGTTTGGTAAAGCATATTAACGTAAAGAGGGCTTATTGCCACTCAATTCTAACATAATTATTTTTCCTACTAAACGGGTTTTATCCTATTCTAAAAAGCTATGAAACTGGAAAGTAATTAGAGCTGACCGTTATTGAAAGAACTTTAATTAATAAGAAAGTTTAAATCAGTACAAACTTTAATTACCGCTTTAAGCTCTACATACATATGAACTAAAAACAATTACTTTGCTCACCCGCGCTTTGCGCTTTGGTCGCGGGTGAGCAAAGTAATTGTTTTTAGTTCATAAATATGGACCTCCGCAAAGTAACGCCTGATTCAATAAATTACTCTACATACATTGTTTACTCATTACTAAAGCACATTCAAAGTACTATATCGGCAATTAAATGATACCATTTTACAGTAATTAGGATAACAGTAGTTCTACTGTAGAGTTAGAACCTACGTGAAACTATTTACTTACAACACTATTCCGTGACAGTAGGTTTTTCTTCGTCTTTCAGTGCCTCTCCAACTTGAGCAGGTGGTTTAGCTTCGTGTACTTTGTCTTGCCTTTAGCAAAGCGGAACAACTCGGCAGGGGTCGTGACCCCCGTCCGCTCCCTAATGTTACGGAGCCAAGGTTTCTTCCTTCGCCCAACTTTGCATTTCCTACACAGTAGGTTACATGACTATAAATCTAACTGTATGAAATCAAATTTTTGGAATCCCACCACCTAAACACAATTAATTTACTAGGACAGACCCGTGACACAGAACATGACTTCGGGCATCATCGTCAGCACTAGATCCTTGGTGCTCCAGAAGGTCACGAGACAGGACGCGGGCGGGTATGCTTGCAAAGCTGCCAACGCCAGGGGCGAGACTTCGAGCGAAGTCGTCAGGCTTCGGGTGCAATGTAAGTGCATCAGTATTTTTTGGGATGTTTGAAAATGTAAAAAAAAGCATTTCAATGCGTGTGCACGTGCATGGAGGTACTATTTTTGTTTGAGTTCATGTTTAGTAATAAGAAGATAGAATTTATAACACTATTCAATAATTTTATTTCCCTAGTGTATAGTTTATATAGCAATAACTCGCCTTCTGCTTACAAATATTACGCTTTCTGGAGGTGGAAATTTTATTTATTTCTCAGTTACTACTTAAATACTTTTAACATGAAACTACCGTGAGACTCAATCATAGTGACACTAAACGGATCACTCACGTATATAACCAAGAAGAAGAAGACCCCGAGGAAGGACTACGAATTAGTCCGAAACATGTCGGGCTAAACTCGACTTAAATACGTGAGTGATCCATTTTATTTCACTATGATTAGAATACCTTACACAAAATCGTATGTCGATATGTCGATGTCTATATGTATTTTGACTATCTCAGTAACTATCCATAGTTACTGAGATAGTCAAAATACATATAGATATGCGCTTTCAAGACTATAAATAAAATACGTTCAATCTTCAAAGGACTAAATTATGCACAGTGAAAAGCAAAAGTGAATACCAAAAACAGTCTAGACAGGGCAGGTGGCGATTTATTAAAAGATAAACTATTTACATCCAACTTTGAGATACTTATTTCATAAAATATGCATATAATACTGTAGCACGTTCGACTAATTTATAGTTTTTGAAGCTTAATATACAAAATAGGTATTAGGTAAGTACACATAAAATTTTCAAGCTTTAATAGAATTAAGTACTTAGTTAACAGGCTAAAGGTTTTTGCCATATTACATTAACCTGATACCTTTTAATTATGATGAGATTAGAATACTTCGATCCATTATTACCTACATAACGGGTCACGATTAAAAACAAAGTAAAAACATGTTACCGATGTACTTACTGTCAGTTTGCTGTTAATAATTTTGATTAAATAAAATCCTTATTACAATAAGTTTCAACATAAAACTACCGTGAGACTCATGTCTAATACGTGAGTGATGCGTTCTATTTCACTATGGTTACAATAACGTGCAATTTTTCGTTATAGGTACCTGTCCATTTGAGTAACATCTGTAGCGAAATATCGGGAGCTCATCAAACCTATAAGGTTCCCGTTTTCATTATGTCTGTAGAAAAACTTCATAAGTATAACAGCAGGAAATCCATACGCCCTATTAGGCAGCATTTGATCGTCCCCGTAATAACCATCAAATGTGTAGACCCATGACATGTATCGCGACCATAAAATGTCACTGCGCATGAATTACACCTCTATAAATACCGACGTGTCCGCAGTGGAGGTATTCAAATGATCGCGGTCGGATCGATGCATCTACCCGCTTCCTTCCGCCCACCGCCCGCATAGTAATTGCCGAGGAAAGTCGGTAAGGCCAGTAAATCATCGAAATTATACCCCAATATTACGGCGATTCACAGTCGCGCAATCTGTTGTTCCATAGCTTCACTTTAAATCATAGAGCTTTGCTTTGGTTAGCGCTCGTCCTGAATAAATTTCCCAAACGAAAACATTCGCGCGTACATTGTTCGCTCCACTTGTTTTATGTCTGTGAAACTGTTACTATACAGAATTCTGTTTATTCGGTGCAATAAACAGTTGGATCGTTTACAAACTCTAAACTCGTTCTGCTGTATAGTTTTTGTCAGCTAACAAATCTAGAAACTTATTTTATTAGCTGCGATAGAATTCTGAAAAGGTCTCAACAAAATCGAAGAAATTTACTGAAGACAAAGTACACTAGATAAGTTAATGTTGTGTGTTTTAGTTACAAAAAGCACTTGTTTTACTCAATTCTAAAACGTCTACAGAAGAGACGAATAAATTACAAGAGCGTTTCGAGCAAATAATTCTCTTAAAGAAAATTATTCGTTCAAATAATTTAAATTCACATTGTTGTACACGAATCCCGTTACCTTTATACCGGGAACAATGTAAATCAACAACGACATCCGGGGTAAGATTAATTATACAATTCTATATTGGCGCATCGAATAGCTTCCTTCCGCGACCACTGACCGCCCTTAATTGCCACCCAGCCACGTGAGAGAAGACGAAATAATTACAACCAGGAAAATAAATTCTACGTTTGATTTACATGTTTTTTACGAGCGGAAAATTGGTGTTTGGATGTTTCCAATTTATGGATTCTTGTTTTCCAGGGTGTTGAAGAAGCTTTACAATTTTTTTTGTTTTGTATAGGGTGTTAAAAAAAACCATAAAATGATAATTAGCTGAGAACTCTCACCAGTAAGCTTCATGCGAGTTCAAAGACTTTGTAATAGGTTCTTCAAAGTTTGGAGGCCGGGAACTTAAAAGTAACAAACAAACTTCGCTGGGGATATTGATTAGATCAACAGTAGATTGCGCTTCACGAAGAATAATAATACTTCACGTCTCTGTTAGGAAAACATTTTCTTAATATTTTTTCTTGACAGGTTAAGGGTGATTGGAAATTTTAGTCAAATGATTATGATAATTTTGAATGAATATTTTGATTGCCTACTAGGTTTCTATCAAAATTCTATTATTATACTGAGCGTTTCTTTCCGTGACCACGGTACCTAAACATTACCCTCCTTTGCGTTTCGCAGTCGGGTAAAAAGGAGTCCAAACGTCGAGATTAGAAAAGTCATTAAACATAATCTTATCTGCTCAAGAAATTTCGTTTTTAATGCCGACTTGATTATTGATAATTATTTTGAGAAAATTAATATAAAATTTTAGCACCAAACACGGTCGAGGGGGGGGGGGTGGGGTCTCGTTGTTCCAAACGTCATACAAATTTTCTCGATAGCGTTACTACCGATTGCGTTATGTAGGATTCCAATTTTCATGCCCAGGGCACTTTATTTTGAAATATTATTTGAATACAGACGCACCTGTATGTGCGGAGCGGTCTCCGCAAGTGGTCGGCGCGGCGTTGGACGAGGCGTTGCACGTGCGCTGCGCCGTACACGCTGATCCCGCGCAGGTCACGTTCCTATGGGAGTTCAATAACAGCGGAGAGAGCTTCAACGTATCTCCCGCCAGATATGGTAAACTTATAATACTTATTAACTTTAGATGTAGCTTCAGACAGTCCTGAAGAAAAGTCTGCAAATCAACGAAACATGTTGCATGTTCTAACAGCACTAGGTAAATCACTGAATTGTTTGAGACCACATTCATACTACTAACTTGAAATTTTAAAGCAGCTATGTACCTACTGTCATAATATATAAAACAATCACATAAATACGAACAGCTCTCTTGAATAATTTATGCTCAATTAAAGTATCTAAGCGTATCAAATCTACACATGTATCACACCATTCCACAGCTAGAGTAATAAGCCTCATACTCGGGACTGACCGCTCAGCGTACTTTAGTCTATAATGAATATTCTTGGCATGCAGGTACAGTGAACAGCAGTATCAGTGAACTGCGGTACACGCCGGCAAGCGAGCGAGACTACGGCGCCCTGACTTGCCGGGGCACCAACAGTGTCGGTATCCAGGCCAAGCCTTGTGTCTTCCAAATTGTGCCAGCGGGTATGTGTTTTTTCTTTCAGCTGTCAACCAAGAGCATCATGTGATGAGCTACGTAATACGGTCGCTTGACAAGTAGCGAAAGGGTCTGGTCTGGCACCTATACTAACAGCCGAGAATTATTATTATAACTATTCAAGAACTACCTTTTTTACGCGACACCTATGCGACTTTCTGATTTCTAAATATACATTTATAAAGCCAGTAGTTAGCTTAGTAATCGAAAGGATCATGCTTTTCTGATATCAACATTTAATACTTCAAGTACCCAGTGAAGCATGCTGTTTATATCACGCATCAATATGCATCAATATGCCTATTTTGAACAATACAATCATTGCTCAAAATAGGCATCCTTAAAGTGAGTCTGAAAAAAACTGTAGCGTAATTAATTTACCAGCACGCCCATCACCACCCCGAAACTGCACCGTCTCAACTGGCAACGGATCCAACTGGATCGAGGACTCGAGTAGCCAGGATGTGGGCGACTCTCTCGTGATCCGCTGCGTTGCTGGCTACGACGGCGGCCTGCCGCAACTGGTGGTGCTAGAGGCTCTGGACTCTGTCACCGGACTGCCGCGCTTCAACGTCACTGCCAATGAGACTGGTGAGTATAAATGTTTTAATCCGCAGTTCTTCCTCTTCATCATCATCAGCCTGTACCTATCAGTCCACTGCTGGATAAAGCGTTTCCCTGAGCAGCGGCTCAGCCCGGTCTTCATCTTTTTGCATCCAATCTTTTCCAGCCATCGGACGCAAATGGTCATTCCGGCGTCAAGGCGTCCTACATTCCAGCGGCCCTAACATTACTTACCTCAGGTTGCTATTGTTTTAGAACTGCCAACGGGTCCAACTGAAACGTGATAGGGAAGCTTGGACTTCGTCAGGAGGATAAATCAGAAATCGCTTATTAATTTCATGTAGACGAATGATGGTGGGGTTAACGAGGCACTTGCTAAATTTCGTATAGTAAAACGAGTTAGTTTTAACAACTGTGCTGGGTTGTCTTATATTCAAATTTTACTTTCGTGAAGTCAAATACGCCGATGGAGAAATTAAACACAGGAGTTTTCGATAAATAAGCAAGTGTTGCGGGCAATCAAACCAATCCCAAGATTTTGTAATAATTTCAATGTAAGGTACATCTTGAGTGCTCGAGTAAGATAGTACCCAAGCTAGTTATAAAATAATTGAAGCCATGTAATGAGACGTGGGCTGGGGTAAGCTTAGACGTTGTTATACACCAAAGTAAACAAATAACTTCTCTTATTTACGAAGTTATCAAATTAATTACAAGTTAATGAATATTTGAACAGTCTAAATACATTATTATTAAATAATATACCTAGCTTACACCCGCGACTTCGCTCTCCATGCAGATCCCCCCCTACAATTTTCTCTCACAGAGACCTTGTCCTAATAAAATAAAATAAAAAACACAATAAAAAAGATATGTCATTTGATGTTATACATTATGCGGCAATGGATTTTTATTTAACTAGATGTTTTTAACTCTCTTTCTTGGGGTCGCTGGTTCTCATGGGTGGCGGTGATCGATTACCAACAGGTGACCCGCTTGCTCGTTATATCGTTATATCGTTATCGACGTGAAATTTTGTACGGATATGTAAATTGGATAACAATGCATGTACAGTCAACAAAATGCTTTTATTAAGTAATATTATTTTAAACAGAGACTTATTTCCACGTAGATGGTGTTGCAATATTCCTGGTGCCCGTTGGAGCGCTGTGGTCAATCGGTGGTAGTCTACAGTTGACAGTCCACGCCAGAAATGACAAGGGGAATTCAGACCGGATAACTCTGCATTCACTGGCTTACCGAGACCCTGAAAGAAGAACTGGTAAGTTAATATTTGAACTGGAGAAACTAAGTTAATCTAACATTAAAGTAAACTTAGTGTTTTTAAAGTATATGAGGACAATATTTTTTAACGCTGTCATTCACCCAAAGTCGATATTGTCGCTGCGCTAGCATAATACAAATTCTAAATACTTAAATAAATAAAAAATGTTGTATGTGGTGCTGTGAGCTGTAGACCCCATTTCTAAACAGCCTTCTTTAAAAAATAATAATATTGAACCTGCTCACAAAATGTTACGAGAATCGGTTGAGAAAATACGACCTGTGAAGGTGAACAGCTGGACAGCCGGACGGACATACGAAATAATTTTTGTCCAAGCTGGAATGGAGACGCTTCGCTCGCGCTTGGCGCTCGCTCGGTCGAAAACAGATAAAAATGTACGCTGTTTCTTCATAAAGTAATTTGGATATTTACAGCCTCAACAAAACCGAGTATTTCTACAGCCATAAATCTCAAACTAAGCCTCTCTAAGAGATAATTTAATTTTTAAAAGGTAATCAAGTTTAATGCTCTTAATTACAAGCTACTTGGAGTAATTTAAAGTAGACAGATAAACGTGTTTAAATAATTAAGTCTACTCAAAAAGTTTTCCTGATTGCGCGACAAGATATTAAAAACTTACTAATCTATATTATATCAAATAATATGCGTGTAAAAGTTTCTGATTTTCAAAATTATCACGCTAAATGCATAGCTGTGCCTAGGTGAAGGTTTGTAAAGTAATAAAACTAAAAAGTAGTCAATCTCGGTATGTAAAAAAAAACTTCAAATATTATAAACGTGAAAAATAATAAGCATGTTTAAATAGTTATTTGTTATACAAGAGTGCAAAGTTGTATTTTACCCGCGAGTGTGGAATTGAAACACAAGCAAGCGAAAGGATTCTATAGTTGAACCACGAGCAAAGCGAGTGGTTCTAAAATAGAATCCTGAGCGTAGCGAGTGTTTCACCACACGAGAAGTAAAATACATTTGCACCCGTGTGTAACACAAAACTTTTCACCTCACTGTAGCGAGGAAAGCGCAACATGCAAAAAAAACAGCTCATAAAAATAAATCTTCATCACTGGAATCACAATTTTTTTTACTATATTATAACAGAAAACTCTGGAAGTTGTGTATTTTTACGTGAGTCAGAGTCGGTGAGAAAATTTTTGTTGACGATGTTGACATTTCTGACTATGAGTTTCGAAATTGCATCGACTCAACTTGTCCGTTCAGAATTATATTCAACATAATTATAAAAAAAACAAATGTTTCTTATAGAATTTTAAGGACCATTAAATAAAGTTAAATTTGGTATTTTTTATTCAATTCTCAACCCATTTATTATTTATTTAATGACAATTAATATCGAACGAACCATTATCATTAGCGTTTTACGTTTTGTTATCTGTCAAAAGCTACTTAAACTCGCTCCACTCCAAGGTCAAATTACTTTCTCCACTAGTGGATAAAACGCGATTTTACCCGTTTGTAGGATAAAAGACGGCTTTCCGAGGTAGTAGGCTTGAGTCGGTCGCGAACTAAGAACTGTTAGGAATAAATTCCCATCGCGGACCGAAAGGAACTAAATCCTTTCGCACGATCTGAATCGGTCTTCGGTCCTTTAGTTCAGTAAGTAGAGGAGTGGTTGAGCTGAGCGGAAGAGCGGAACGGAGCGGGAGCGCGCAGGAGCGAGTGACCGACCGGAGCGACCGAGTAGGGCAACGCAGCGCGGAACTACTGAACTAAAGGAACTAAAGTAACGAACTAGTTCCTTTCACCGATTGAACGAGATCGGAGCGCTCCCTTTAAAGACCGAGCAGGCACAACTCTACGAGGTAGTGAGGGGAAAATGTAATTATGAACACTTTCTTTCGTCACAAAGTAATTAACATATTTATAAGTTTATATCCTCAAACAAATCGAGGATTCCACAGCCATAAATCTTAATCTAAATCAAGTGAAAGCTTGTTAGAAAGTTCGTTACTCTTTCACTGAAAAACTACTAAACGGATTTTGATGAAACTTCACCGTAATGTAGCTTGTATCTGAAATAATAATAATAATACATAACCTCCTTTTTATCCGTATGTTTCCCTTGGGATAGCGATAAACAAATTCTATACAGATGAAGTTGCGGATAACAGCTAGTATACGAGTATAACATACCTACATGAGAATATTTTTTATTGATACAGATGGCGGGAGCAGTCTCGTTGCTGGAATGTCGTCGACTATGTTTTGGGCGGTCATTCTGACTCTAGTTATTGGCTTCTGTGCGGTTGTGTTCATAGCATTCTTACTACGGAGAAAAAAGTAAGTTATTACCTACTGTCTGTTGTACTGTTATGTTGTTAATTGTTGTAACAAACTAACCCAAAAATAACTATTTTATTATAGAACTTTGTTTTCGCGACTATTGTATGTGTACTTACAATAGTGAAAGATGCAGAAAAAAGTAACCCACCTCAGTGCGGACATGAACGTAATAGGGGATTACCTTATTCTGTATTTGATTGTAGGCCCAGCGAAAGAAACTGAATCGCTTACCTTTGTGGAACCTTTTCGCAGCCAAAATTCACAATTTATTCTTTGGCAGAGGTTCGACTGTACATTGCAATGACACTTTTTTAAAACAGAGTCCTACATTCCGCTCTCTCGTAAAATGCCACTGTAGGTAGTTACCTATTTATTTGAAATTTTGTTTTAATAGGGCGGCATTGCCGACAAAGCAGCAGTCGCCAGAGCTTCAATTAAACGCAGGCGACGGCCAGTACGTAGTCGCGTACACGCTCAAACCGCCGAAGCAAGCGCAACCCGACATATTAAACCCACCTCCTGGTAAGACGTTTTTAGTAACTGCAAGCTGAGTTCTCTTTTGTAAGGGAAAGAACATTATCAAAAGACCATTTTAAGTAACTGCAAGCGGAGTCCTCTTTTGTAAGGGAAAGAACATTAAAATTTATCGATAGACCTTTTAAAATAACTGCAAGTTGAGTTATCTGTATTGTATGGGAAAGAACATTATCGAAAGACGTTTTAAGTACCTTCAAGCTAAGTTCTCTTCTGTAATCGAAAGAACATTATTAAAAGACGTTATTAAGTAACTGCTGCTGCTGCTAAGTAACAAGCTGTTTTCTTTTTGTAAGGGAAAAGACATTTTCGAACTGGTATTTTGTACAGATGATTTTAAGTTACCACTGTTGAATTAATTCAAAAGTAAATAATGTTACTGCTAGCTATTGCCAGCGTTTTTTTTTTTGGAGCCTGATTCATCTTAATCTATCCTGTCGCAACTATGTATTTTCTCAGGAAAGGCAGCCTATTTTCAATCTCAATAGTTGTCATACAAATATCTGTTCTGACCAGGGATCAAACCCGGGATCTCAAGCTTCATAGTCAGATTCTCTAACCACTGGGCTATTAGGTTGAAGATATCGATCATTGGGGTACCTAACAGAGACGTGGGACGTTTACTTTACTGCCATTTCTATAATAAATAAATATCACGGGACAATTTGACACCAATTGACCTAGTCCCAAACCAGGCAAAGCCTGTACTATGGGTACTAGACAACGGATAAACATACTTATATAGATAAATACATACTTATATACATATTAAACATCCAAGACCCGAGAACAAACATTCGTATTCATAATACAAACATCTGCCCTGACCGGGATTTGAACTCGGGACCTCAAGCTTCATAGTCAGGGTCTCTAACCACTAGGCTATGCGGTCGTCAATGAAGGTATTACGTGATTTTGTGTTCAAAATAATCCAGCACATTTTATATAGTAATATAAATTATAATATCGCAATAAATGCCATTTTCATAAAGCTTTCCTTCTGAAGCAGTAAAATGTCACCCGTCATTTGCGAAATCATAATTTTAACCTAGAAGTTTTCTGGTAATCCAAATAGAATTCTGGCAAGATCAAACCCAAGTTGTGTTTAGCCACAGGTGGCACAAACATTTACCTACGCTTTCAGGATGTTTTTCAGCCATTCCTAAAAAGCTTTAGTTTGGGTTTTCTCCGAGACATTTTGGAGGTCACGGATATGTTTACCGCAGACACGTGTAAGGGCTTTTAGAATACATTATTTTTACAGTTGTTACTACACCGGAGTTAACGTTTTCTAACTAGCATCGACATGTTGACAATGAATTGTTAAAGAACAAAATTATTTTATATTAATTAGGCACACCTAATTTGTCGATTGATGGAAATGAACTTCAAACTCTACTAATTGTTATTAACCTGTTTCCTACTTAAATCAATTACCCAACTGTTCTGTCTACGTAAGGTTTAGTTCGTGTAGTCTTTAGTTCATTCAAGTAGGTAGTAGTGGCCTGCAAGTACCACCAATTACATCATATTTTATTTCTTCTCGAGTCACAAAGCAAGGGCTTAAGCTTTACATTGAATTCTTCCACTTCAGACGGCGATCCACTGCCAAAGCGGTGTCCAGAGGCGGTCAAGAACGGGCCGCTTCGCGACGAGTGGGCAGGAGAGCGCGCGCTCGCGAGTCGGGAGGAGCCGCGAGCGGTAAGTGCAAGTACTTGCTATATTGTATTTGTTTTTACGAGAAGCTCAAAGGGTTGTAAAGGACAGGCCACACAGGAGCTTATTAATACGTAGACTGCTACGTAATCACACGCGTCAATTGTGTCGCGTTTTTGACGCTTCGCAGTTACAGGGCTCAAATTACGTATGCAGCACAATTCTGATGCTGTCGTTCTTTTCGGGCAGATTATCCTTTTAGTTGAATAAATGAAGTCACTATCACAAATACCACTCTACAGATTTAGTTTATTTCGTTCTCCTCAATGCAAAATAAATTGTATTTTTTAACAAAAATATTTATTTGTTAAGTATTTTTGTTCTTTGAATTGTCTTGATAATAATGATTGTGCTGATGGAATATAACTTGCCCGTTCTCAGTTCAATCACGGTGTTCAACTTAATATCAAAATGTTGACAATACTTCTTTCAACAGCAGTTACTATCGCCGTCTGCTGCCACAGCGAGCAAACAGCCGTCCTCTGGTTCGACCCTCAGCAGGAGAGAGCACCTTATAGCAGAAGAGATTCCAGGACCAGAGAGCTGTGTATAGGCAATAGATTTAACTAATTTTGTACATAGTAGGCAATGTAGGTATGTATAGACTGTCAAATTGTGATAAACGACATTGTAAATATTGTAAAACGAAATATAAAGGAGGAATAAAATGAAGCCTGGAAAGTATTTGTGGTTTTATTTATCGCAAGCTGAAAACCCAGCTTCGCTCGGTTAAAATGGAAATAATTAAATTAAACAATTTTCACCCCAACTTAATTAATTAATTGTTGTTAGGTAGGTACTGTTATTTATTTATCGTTTATCTCCCGGCAAATATTATATTGTCCGATACCACAACCGATACATTATTATTATCATCACACCTTGAGCTACATACACTACATAAATGCCGTAATTTTATATCGTACTTACTAGCCGTTGCCTGCGACATTGTCTGCGTAGAATTCGGTTATCGGTGTCCCGCGGGAACTGTAGGTACATTGTCCCGGTATAAAAGATAGTCTATGTTTAGTCTAGGGCATCTCCATTCCAAATTAATACCAAATCCGCACCGCCGTTTCAGTGTGAAGAAGTTACAAGCATACATATACTTAAATACGAACTTACGCAATAACAAACTTTCGAATTTATAATATTAGTATAGGATTCAAATTACCAATAAGATATGTGCAGTTCAGGGTATGAGTAAGCATAATTATAGAATTAAATGGATAAGGATTAAATTCTACAATAAGTCTTTGTCTTTAAACAGGGTTCTTCCGCCATTCTCGTTCAATTTTGACTATGTCGCACAGTACAAAATGGTATTCACTGTATTTAAATATAGAATTCCAATAGTGAGTTGCACACACGGGGATTATTATGATAGGTATGTACCTAATAGAATAAAGCAAATGAACTTCATTGTCTTCATTTTGGTTAAATGAATACCATTGCAAACATAGAATCACGGAACTACATATAGGATTCTATAGTTTTGTGATTGCAAACATTGCAGTATCTTCGGCGGCAAACCCTTCTAAAAAACTATGCATGCCTTCGCTCATGCGGGCGAAATATTTCAGTTATTGACAAACAAAATTAAGGTAAGTCAGATTCTTATTAATTACAAATCCGTTACTATGCCAAATTAGCCTACTTTCCCCAACAAACGCTTCTAAAATCCTGACGAACTATACATACTAACACCATCGTAGAATAAAACGAACCGTCGATTTCCGATTACAACTGTACTTTAACGTTACTCATTACACTAAAACGTAACGGCTTTAACGTAACTAGTGTCACGTCGTGCCAGCCACAGTTCAATCAAATTAACGTAATGGAATGACCGAATCTCTTAATTGAAGATGCGATGAGCATACGCGAGTCACTGATCCCGTTACAGCCCTGGGGTGTAAACATTAATCAGATCTTTTTCTAGTCGCACCACATCTCATAGAAAACAGATGACACAGTCATTTGCTAGGGTGAAATCGAGGGGAGGAAAACAGCTTGGTGTGGAATAGCTGTAGTGTGTAAGCTGTTTCGAATCTAGATCGAATGAGAAAGAAATTACTTGAAGAGTTCAGTCTATCTACGCACTATGCTGTCGTCAAATACATTATACCCATGAAACTGCTGGCACTTCAAAGTGGGCTCAACATGAACATCATAGGTACTTAAAGGTACGAAAGTACCTTAAAGTACCTAAGTATTTTCAAAAATCTCAAGGCTTACCTAGGTACTACTTGCCACAAACTTTAACCTTCACTATTTTTGTGTAGGTTCCTTCTTCATGCTTAATTTGTTATTTTAAGTATTCTTTTTTAAACCGACTTCAAAAAAAAGAGGAGGTTCTCAATTCGTCGGAGTATTTGATATTGATGGTAGGCCAGCCGTGTTAACTTCTGTGAACAATAAATGTTTTTTTATTTAGGTATTTATTTGTTTTTTTTTGTAATCCTTTTCACCTTTGGCACCTATGTTTTGTATAATCATGTTATTATGTATTGGCCGAGCGATCGAAGCGTGTCCGTTTCAGCTTGGACAAAAATGCCTTTGTATGTCCGTCTGTCCGCCGTCCGGCTGTTTATGTGTGCTCAAAAATTCGGTTTGATAAGTATACCTGTACTTTGATTTATGTCGAGTCGTTTTTGGAAATTCTTTTAAAAGAAAAAAAGCAAAATGGTCAAAAATGAGCCAATAAGTAATAAATTAATCTAATTTAATGTAATCAAATCTTTTGTATTGTATAGTACAGTTTATTTTGGTTAAACTTCGCACCTACTTTGCAAAAAACACTTTTAAGCCGTGTACCTACGTCTTTATTACCCAGCTTCTGCGAAATCCACTCATCTGCGCCGCCCTATCCACGGACCTTAATTAAAATGTCTGCAGCCTGTCATCCCGATGGACCAGCAGTCGACGTTAGCCATTTTAAAATCTTAACTGAATATCCGACTCCCATAATAAAATTAAAACCCGGCTCTTCGCCAAAGCCATTTTAATATATTTTTTATATAATATTCGGACTACAAACAAACACACATACAAATATTCTTTATTAAAAACCACAAAACAGTACAAGGAGATTACAGAAAAACAGGTATGGTAGACAATAGGCGGTCTTATTGCTGACTAATCTTTCTCTTGTACCTACTAAGTACTTACTAAGTGCAAAAAAGGTTTTTTATCATTTGGAAAAGCATGTCCCCCAAAGCGAAATGCAAATGTTATTGTTGTGGCTAAACTACATTGACAACATTTCTTTTTGACACCTCAAAATTACATAATACAGGCATTGAAAGGGTTATACTACCGACGAATGGCTGAAATGAAATACTTACCTTTACCTTTTCCACAAAAAAAACCGGCCAAGAGCGAGTCGGACTCGCGCACGAGGGTTCCGTAGAAAGATTTTAACGCTTTTCCCCAGTGTTTTAAGAAGTCCAGTGTTAGCAGAGCCCTGCTCCTAAGCAAAATGTACGCAGTGTGGGGTCAACTTATATTGGTCTACGAAATCTACAGACTTAAAAAATTTAGATTTTGAGACTTTCGTAGTGGTTGTGCAATAAGTACCTTCATACCAAATTTCATGTTTCTAGGACAACCGGAAGTACCCTTTAGGTTTTCAAAGTACGGCAATTTGTATGGAAACTACTTTTTTAATGACTGTATCTTTTGATTGCGTTGACTTAGTGACTTGATTTTTTCACAGCTTCAAGGGACCGCAGCTTTGATAATTCGATATTAATTTCAGCAAGCTACCTCCACGCGTTCCAGATAAAAAGGGTATTGACAGACAGACAACAAAGTGATCCTATAAGGGTTCCGTTTTTTCCTTTTGAGGTACGGAACCCTAAAAAGGTTCTCACACTTTTGAGTTTGACAACGTCTCAATTATCTTTTTAAACGTCTTTACTTTTTTTATCGAGACAAGACTTAAGTAAGATAACGCAAATTGAATTATCGTAACGTAGAACTGGAGTTACGTCCTTTTAAAATAAGTACGTTTAAATAAATTAATTATGAACGTTAGTGAAATATTAAAAAAAATGTTGTGTTTCTTTTTTCAAACAAAATCATCATCACCAGATTTTTTTACGTCCCACTGTCGGGCACAGGCCTCCTCTCAGAATGAGAGGGCTTGGGCTATAGTTCCCACGCGGGCCCAGTGCGGATTGGGAACTTCACACACATCACTGAATTGTTTCATAGGAGTGTGCAGGTTTCCTCACGATGTTTTCCTTCACCGAAACGCTCGTGATAAATTACAAATGTAAAACCGCACATAAATTCCGAAAAACTCAGAGGTGCGAGGCGGTGTTTGAACACACGACCCTCTGCTTGAGAGGCCAAACCAAAGCTATCACGGCTTCAAATACATGCAAGCCAAACAGAATACAAAGAAAATATGAAATGTTGTCAATTATTACTTAATACATGTACAAAATAATTTCAGGTCCAGGCTTCAAAACGCCCACCCCTACTACAGTGCTCGTAACCCAGCCAAGCCAGTGTTCATAAACGCATCCGCTAAGGATCATCGCCCCCTCGCATGTTACGAGACCCTTACTAAAATACTAAGGAGGCTATTTCACAGTAACAGATATGCAAACAAATAGAACGCTTAAACGCATAAGCACATTATAAATATTGCAGTATGTTCCCTAATGCAGTGGGGGTTAATCGTGGCCACGTGAATTATGCACCACCCGCCAAAGGGGAATCCCGAAAGCGCAATAACGAACAACTAGGGTAAACCGCTGCTTAACCAATTAGTATGTTTTCGGAGCGTTCTCTTTTACGATACGCGTCGATTCTGTAAATTATTATTCAGTGCTAAGCCACAAAAACTAGACATATCCAGTTTATTCAAGTCAGATTGTTCCAGGTTTTATTTACGAGTAGAAAGGTTTGGAATGGTTTTAATTTTAATTTTTTTTAAAACCGCTGTGAAAAAAGATTTATGTGTATTTAAAGCTGACAAAAATAGCACATGTAAACGCGTCTCAAAATCCAAACCTCGCGAAAGGCCCTTGTCGGCGCGCCGACGTACACTGAAACACTCGCGGCATGAATTTAAAAGAGGGGAATTAAATTAAGCCTACTAATGAGCAGTATATTTCATCGAAATTACGTTTGTCAGCTTACGTTTATCTAAGTTTAAGGAAGCCTTACGTAAGTAAGTCTACGCATTTCTTTCCATGAAACGCCTCTGAGAATGAGCGCAAAATTCCCAAGCGTGTGCTCGTTTAGCTCGTAATTTTTCATTGAGCCCGAGAGTCGGCGGGAAAGCCTCCAATTAAGTTTCTCTTTACCGTTTGGCCCCGGAAAAGGGGAAGAAAAATGAACAACAGAGGCAAGGGACAGTGGAAAGACCTACGTCTGCCGTATAAAGACAAACGACCTCCCGCAACCGCTGACGCGCGTTTTTGTTTCGCCGCGATCTAATTATTAGGTACACATTTTGTCAACTCATCGCGGATGCTTTTACTTACAATTTGGTTAAGTAAATAATTTCCTTGAAGGTTTTGGTTAGTAAAAAATGTGGATTAACTTTTTCAATAACGTTTCGTAGAATTTCAGTAGTATTGCTGCTGTGTGTAATGGGCTTTGATCTACCCACGTATTCAGTGTTCATTTTAATTAAAGTTACCAAATAAGAGGTTTTGTAGAATTTTATTGTTAACATTGTTTGAAACTCGTTTTGTTCCAAACCATTATTTATTACACAAACTGACACAGTCATTAATGTGGAATAGAATCTTGTTGGCGGGCACTGTAACGGACACTCGCACTCGCCTGATGGTAAGATAGGCTTTACCCAGGAAAAGTCATAAATCGGAAAGAGAATTTATTAGCACCACCAGCGAGTAATTCACCCGTTTATGATGTCTCATAAAATATTAACCGTTGCTAAGTAAAGTCTTACAGTGAGGTGTAAATGAAACATTATTTTATTGGAGTTCGGACAATAAATCCACTCACCTACAAAGCTCGTAAAATTCGGTAGGTTGATTGAGTCAGTATTTTTATTGTTTTGGGCCGTGAATCAATGGCGAATGTTTCAGTAATAAAAGCGTTTTACGATTGTTTTCACGGGAAAAATTGTGGGCCGTGAAATGCTCTTCCGCAGTCATTGTCTTACTGAACGCTTCGCTCAGAAGACGGAGACAATTGACATTCTCGACTCTCCTAAGTACGAATATAAAATAATAGCTTCGCGATCCTCTACGACTTGCTTTTCGTATTTGTGAATCAGTCCGGTACTTTAAATATTGCGCATAACATAGCCGGGAATGGGCTTAACGCGTCCAAACAAACGGTCAAACAGAGCAAAATAAAATCAACAAGAATTATTTAGTATTTAATACTATTCCTCGTTGGAGCTCCGCACACGTTCGTTTGTGAAAATGTGCAACATTTTCTGTGCACATTGTTTTGTGCAATTTTGTTCTAAAGATGCAATGCTTTTGTCGTTCACTGCTGTCTGCAAACGACTGGAATACTTTCGAGTGCGTTTGTCAATCTTTATTAGTCTCACACGAAATTTAAATATCTAGCGGATATTTAAAAATAAAGTTAACAAAATTTATAAAAGGAGAACATTTATATAGGTTATTTGTGTATGTTTGTTTGCTAGTTCTCAAAGGCCACTTGTGAGCATAGTTTTGGGTAGGTACCTGATAAATATTGAATTCCCACTTGAAGCCATTGAAGTCCCACTGCTGGGCCTAGGGATCCGCTCATGAAAGTGCGGGCCCAGTGCGGATTGGACAGAACGGATTTTCTCGTTAATATAGGTACGGTCAAGTGCAAAAATGCACAGCATTAAATCGCCGACATAAGAAACATGGGACATATTTTTGACTAAGTTGTATGCACTCATATTTTTGCGCTTGACTGTACAAGCCTTATTCACATTATGTTCAGATTGTTACCGAATTTATTGAGATACTTTGGTGCCCAATACGCATACGTACCTATTTTGTGTCAATAGGGAACGCTTTGCTCTTAATCCACTATTAATGAGTACCTAATTAGCTGAAATCAGGTGTTTACCACGTAGGAAATAGGAATTCACTAATATTATACGGCAAAAGGATAACAGGATTATAATTAACACACAAACGCCAATTGTTCGTGCATGAAACAAATTCAGCGTTTCCAAAATGATGAGAAGCTGCAATATTCGTATTTTATTCGAGAAATTGACTAGCCTGAAAAGTTAAAGTTGGCCTGTTATCATTTAGTGTAAAATTTTGGCAAACAATAAACGAACGACCCTAATAAATACTTAGATTAAACAGCGCTACGGCTACATTTCATTTGAAATTTTTATACGGGCGCATTTAGATAGTTACGACAAAGCCTTCTTATCATATTGCACGTGACAAGAAATAGTCTCATTACAGCAGCCCTCGAAGCCAATTTACCGTCAAAAGCGTACACAAAACTTCAGTTCACCGTATCCAATTCCAAGTTGGTCTAAGAGGCAGAAATAGGTGACCACAGCGGAAATCCGAGCCACGGTAATGCCAGGGCAGCTAATTAGGCGAGGGTCGGATGTGAGAACAAGCCAAATGAAGATTTATCATCGCCCTTCGTGGAACGATTGGGTTACAGCAATCAAAGTTGCAAATTTCAGGTTATTGTCTAATTTTTGGCGTGGATATTCGGTTTTTTTTAGCGTGTGGTTTAGGTGTATGAAGGAATATTGTTGATGTGCCGAGCAAATATGCATTTTAGATTGGCTCAAGGTGGGTAAATACAAATCAAGTTGCTAATAAAGTTCATTCTAGTTTTACTTAATTGTTGATCTAATTTGATCTGAACTTAAACAGATTAACTACTAACAAGTATCTCTACACACTTCTTTTGCACAGCAGTAGCAAAAGAAGTGTGTAAAGATACTTGTTAGTAGAGTGTAAGATCCATGTATATTATGTTTGCTATGTAATGTACCTATCCTAAACATCATTTAACACTGACCAGCAAAATTAACGCCACGGCACGATCGCAATAGCATAATAATGTGCTCATAACTGTTATACAAACAAGATTGGGCTAATATTGATTACAATCACAACTGACAAAAACATGCTTCGTCACAGGGAGTCCATTATGCATCTGCAGGTTAAATTGACATGTAAAGCAGGATAATACAACCCGTTTAAACAAGTTTTGAACAGACGTAACAGTCGTTGCGTAAAACGAAATTTAATTCAAATCTTTAATTGACAAACCTTCTACTTACAAGCTGCTACCTATTTAAGTATTTTTTTAACAAGTAGGTTTAGTTAATTATTTGAAAGTTATAACTTGAACTTTAGCTTTATCAATGTTTTAATGAATTTTCCTATCAAAATTATCGAAACTCGTTAAAATATAGTTAGGATGCCTATTTGAAACGTAACTTAAGCAAACAGACCACTTCATATCAAATAATATTGACTTCGTTATATCGCCAGTTTAGAAATAATACTTGGGCAAACAGAAGAAGTTTCCGACCATATTTTCTACGGCGGTAAGTATTCAATAAAAAAACACTGGAAAATCTAAAGTCGAGCTGAAAGAACAGCTGCCGCCGGGTGGTAGTTTCGTATTGTACTATATCGGCGTAAAGTACGACTTTTTTAACAGCAAAGAGCACTCTCACATTCTACCTCTAAGTAAATAGTGGAACAAAGAAAACTCAAAGTAACGGTGCCAACAAATTGGCAGGTTTCTTAGCAGGGCTCGTACACGATCCAGGTTTGCTGACTAGCCCGTGATCGAGAATATGTACAGTAGCAGCGAGCTCGCCCGGGGACCGCTTAATCTTTCTGCAAAACCCAGTGTTTCGTTAAGGCTTTATTTATATTACAACGACGTGGGGACAAATAGTAGTTCATCCTGGACGTAAGGCTGGAGCCTGTTTAATGCGTCAGGTACAGCGAACTGTTTAAGGAGTGGTTATACTTAGGCAAAGACTAGTCAATTTTAAAAACTGAAAAAAGCAGGTATCATGTATTTTATAAGTAAAGTGTACTTAAGACAACTGATATATTTATATTAAACCTAAGATTATAATTAAGTTGTTATAAAAATATTACCAGAAAAAAATATTACCTCGTAAACTTAAGGAAGATAATAATTAATAAAAGGTAAGTATTTAAACTAGGTATGTAACTGTAACATGTTTTCATTTACATGTTTTGACGACCGAATAGCCTAGTGGTTAGAGACCCTGACTATGAAGCTTGAGGTACCGGGTTCAAATCCCGGTCGGGGCAGATGTTTGTATGATGAATATTAATGTTTGTTCTCGGGTCTTGGATGTTTAATATGTATATAAGTATGTATTTATCTATATACATATGTTTATCAGTTGTCTAGTACCCATAGTACAGGCTTTGCCTAGTTTGGGACTAGGTCAATTGGTGTCAAATTGTCCCGTGATATTTATTTATTATTTATTTATTTACATCTAGGTGCAGGTGATTCAGGTACCTACATATTACAATAAATATATCATGGGCCAATTGACACCAATTGATCTAGTTCCAAACTGGGCAAAGCCTGTACTATGGGTATTGGACAACTGTTAAACATACTTGTATATATAAATACATACTAGAATATATTATTTAACATCCAAGACTCGAGAACGAACATTCGTATTCAACATACTAAATAATCTGCCCCTACCGGGGATAGAACCTGGGTATTTGATGTTAATTTCAGCTTGACACCTCTACAGGTTCCAGAGAAAAAGGGTCTTGACGGACAGACAGACAGTAAGACAAACGGACAACGAAGTGATCCTATAAGAGCTCGGAACCCTCAGTGCATGAGCTCGACTCGCACTTGGTCGGTTTTTTTAATATTTCCGCCAGAAAAGCAGCAGCCTTACATAAAAAATTGCCATACTGGTTCTCGGTAAAATATTAATATCATGGTCGTCCCGGATCACGTATGATAGTAATTTAGCTGCGTTATTAAGAAGGTTACATGAGATGTAGGCAAGAGCTATAGATAGGGAAATAAATAAAGGACAACAAGATGAACAGGTAGGTAAGGAATCCAAACTTTATTGGGTTTTTCATACACTTTGTAAATGAATAAGTACTTCAAGACTATCCTCGATCTATGCTACCTGAATTTAAGAGTAGGCAAACTCAAACAAAAAAAAAGAGACGCTTAACAGCCGTCTTTATGTTTGTCTTCTTAACCCCGACGCAGTAAGAGAAGTGTTATAAGTTTGACCTGTGTATAGGTTTGTCTATGTATCCGTCTGTTTATCGTAGCTCCTAAACGGATTAACGAACTTGAATGTGGCTTTTTTTAGTCGAAACCTAGTTCAATCAAGAAGGTAAGTTTCGGTTAAGTAAGTCGGTTCAGCCGTTTTTGAGATATTGAAATTTGAACTGAAAATGTCTAGGGTTTTTCTAAGTCTAATTGGGTCATGCAGGTTATTTGTAACCGGAAAGTGTAAGTGTTATTACCATTGTCATCACGATAAAGCTAGGTGTAAAAGCTATACTGACATGACACCTAATCATTTTTAGACAGTTCACATGTGATCCGATTTTACCGTGCAATTAATTAATATACAGGGTGGAGTGCAGCGCAACGATAGATTAGCCAATTTGACAGCAATTACACCCGATCAGCGGATGATTTACGCGTACGCAAGCGCGGAGAGGCGAGCGGTTACAACAACGGATCGCGAGCACGGTCCCACAGCGAACATTAACGGTAATACTCGAAATGTTCAGTTGGTATAATTTTGAATTGGTATAGGCACAATAGAGAGTACAGTATTTTTATTCAATACTGTTTTGAAATGAAAGAAAAAATGCTTTTAAAATTTGCTGCAAAAAGTGGTAGTATCATGTCTAACTTTTGTAACTAACCACAGATACATTGGATGCAGACATCTTAATGTTGTATATTGAATTGATGGAAATAATAAATAGGTAAGAACGTTAAATTTAAATACACTATTTCATTAACTAGACTAGACTAAATTATTAAAACAGAATTATGCACAATGGGGATGATGATTAAGTTTATCAAATGAGCAACTTCTTTTTGAAACGACAAAACGTTTAGTTAGGTACTCAGTATGAAGTTCGTACTGAATCAGTCAACTACTCGTATGAGTTAATAATTTCTAGTGTGTCCTTTAATCAGTTTTTATTAAATTAAAAATTGTTTGAAGTGTAATAACAAGTAAGTGAAGTTTAAGTTTTTACGCGAATTTTTGAAAGCTTGCGTAAGTGGTAGTGTAAAATCATGATATATAATTTTACATCAGTCATCAACCAAATTAAAAGTTTTTCATGTTAATATGATAATAAAAACAGATTAAATAGATATTTACTACAATGATTTACTCAAAAACTCATTGATTGAACAAAATGTTTTGTCTTTAAGCCATTAAAATAGCTTAAGTCTATATTAGTTACTCCGAGGCAACTCAGCTATGCTTTTTGGCAGCTTGTTTAATATTCGTATTGGCTTTGGGAAATATTTTTTGATAAAAATGTGTTTTAGTTTTCGGGTAAATTAATCCGTCTGGGTACCTGGTAACCTGGGTAACAGAAAATAGTTTTGCAATATGATAAACGATACAGAAAGAGACATGAGGAATTACAAGGAGGCAACCTACGGACGATAAACTATGTCATGCCGCTTCAGTGCTATATCATCCAGGCAAACGTTAACCTAAGAGGGAGAACAAATTGAATCAGGTGGTACGTTTCAGCATTTGTTTCACTTGGAGGCCTGGATTAAAAATGCGTTTTTACTTTTACTAAGGCGGCGGAAAATTGCAGATACAATTCTGAGAACTGATGCGCGCTACTAGCTAATAATTATATTAAAACTGGCGACAATTTCAAAGACACTTATTGTCGGTCCCTAGTAAGCTATTCCTCTCCACCGCTCTAAGGTTGGCTGGTAGAGATCCCTTATAGGGATAAGCCCACCTTTGTATTTGAATTTTTTTTTTTTTGTAAATTGTGTTTGTATCCTGTTTTTTTCTTAGTACAATAAAGTGTTTACTTACTTACTTACAATTATAAAGTTTGAAAAATTCAGAATTCATAAAATCCAGGCTTATTTTGCGGATGTATAAACGAACCCTAATTACTACAATGATTCATAACCATAGTGAACACTTGTGGCTCTATGAGCTGCTATAGACCTTCTGACCTCATTTTAGAATTATTTTTGAAAATTATCCAGAAACTGAATCGGCAAGAAAATTCTGAAAACTTGCTCACAAAATATGACGAGAACCGGTCGAGAAAAGCGAAATGTAGAGAACAGCCTTTTCTTGCCCAAGCTTCGCCTGCTCTTTGCGCTCGCTCGGTAAATAAATGTAAACTAGATCAACCCTTATTACAAGTATTTCGCTATCTGCTGCGAACTCACGCCGTCGTCATATCCGTACGATTAATTGGCCAGCCCATCCTGCAGGCGGTGATTTTGGAATACATCCATATACTGTAATTATTTAACTGGGCGTCCACTTGTGAGCCGTTTAGACGATTTAGGAAATTAGTTTGGAGCTAGAGATAGTTTTTGTTATTATAAGTAGGATACCTACGATATTATTATGTTATAAATTTTGTTACATACGTAATAAGCCTTTAAATAAAACACCAAGAAGTAAACAGAAAATACTTTGAATATACTTTATGACATTTAAAACACATTCATGAAAACACCTAGGTAGTTTATTTTATGATCTTTAGGACATATTCGATAGGTACATGCATGCGTAAAAATGTCCAATATTTGAGACAATCTAACACGTAACTCAGGTTTTCATTTCTTTTGAGTCGCCCCCGTCACAGTGTGTAAATACCCCTTTCAAGAGACAGAGCCGGTCCTTGTGTTTACTAATCTGTACTTTTCTGTGCTTTGAAACGTAATAAAAATCGGCTTACTAAGACACGTATGGGTTTCGAACGCGAAAAGTACTACAGCACAAAAAATGCCGTCGCAAAAATACTTTTTTCCCCTTTTACCTTCCTCATAGTCAAACTTTCTCGAGTTCGGGACCGGAAAAAGTAAACTTGTCGAGACGTATTCTAAGAGTCACGTAGAGTAAACACGTTTTGAACATGCTCCCAGTTTTATTTCACGTTGAGGTAAACATCACTTGCAAAGATGAATTTTTCGTTCAACAAACAAAATTCAGTTTTTTAATATATCCCCCTCTGGCGGTGTGATATATTTTTCGTTTCGCCTTAATCCGGTGTACGGTTTTACATTTTTGCTTTTAGTGTTGTAGGATTAAAAATTTAACGGGAAGTGCTGCACGTTAACCTTACACGGTAAGTAAGGCAGAATTTCCTAAAAAAGTAGCTATATTGCAAGTCCATACACCACAGGATTCCCATTGCTGTAAAATCGTGATAATATATCGTGATATAAATCGTGATAAAGTTCACCTTAAAAAGGAGATTCTCTTTGAATTGGTTTGTAATTTTTGGAATCAGTAGATGCCTTCAAGATATACTTAATAGTTGTAATGAGAACACCATATAACAGCTTTTAAGCAGCAGTGTGTTGTGTATAATAGAGAAAAATACTAAAATGTCCTACAGTAATTTTTTTGTGGAAAATCAAAATCACCAAGACCTTATAGCGTTAAACTTATGACTAGGTCTATTGTCAATTACGTGTAAGATTCAACACCGCCTACTCGGTGACTGCTTGAAGATGCATGGTCGCGACGTGACGGGCCGCCATCGCTCAAGGTGACACTGTGACTTCCGCCCGGATATTATTCCTTGACCGATTTTATGTACACGTATTATCATGAAGTTGCTTTTAACTAAGGTAACTGATCCTCTCAGAGGCGACTGTTAAAGGTAAAATATATTCAAATGGTTCCGTTGTAAATGTATTACTTACATGGAAAACGGACTCTAATAATAACTAATTATATTCAACATTATTTAGTGTCTTTAAGTGGAGAAAAATATGCTCGTGTACGTATCAAAAAGTACGTATCACACTTTTTGTTTATTTACACTAATAAATTATATCACGGAATAAAGGCGATGCATTACCCCACTATGTCAACTCCCACATTCACCCATACACATAGAGAATATTGGAGTGTTTGTTTTACAAGTCCTTGACGTATCCGTGAAAAACAGTAAGAATTGACATTTCAGTGGCTTTTGACAATGGCCACCGCACTGAAAAAAATCTGAGATTCTCTGCGATTCCATTTCCCCCGCATCTCATTTCATGTTTGCTTTATGCTAGAACGAGGCTAGAACTTAAGCTAACCTAATGTAACGTAATAATTTAATAGCATAAAAGCAGGTCCTAAGTATGTTTTGCTGATAATCAACACTCCACGATGTTTATTTCTCCCTCTATCAGTATGATTAATGATCATTGCCGTCTCACCTCGCTAAAAAACCTCCGTCTTGCAAGACCATTATGTTGGCAGCCTTGACGACACAGGATTCATATCCGGTAGCGGAAGCAGCTCGGCTGAATGATGGGATATTTTCAGCACTTCCGGTCTGCATCTCCCGGTGAGGGTACTGTTTGTCGATGATTCATTATTTCCGTCTCTTTGTCTTGAACAGAATAATTTCTGTATAATTAATTCTGGGATGTAATATAATGTAACTAATTTGCTTTGACCTTGAAAATTAACTAAGCTGAGAAACGGCTTCAAAAAATATACTTACAAAAGTTTGGGCGCGTAACTTAGAGGATCTACTATTCTAAGACACTTGGTTAGATTTATCAGCTACCATAATTATAACATAGGTGTACAATTTTACTGTAAAAAAAATAATCATAAATATTTTAGCTTTCCATTGAGCAAACCAAGTTTTTTGTAAACATAACGAGGTTATTCACCTAGACTTGCTCAATTACATGTTAAAATATAATAGTTTATTTTTTCACACCTTGTATCTTTCAAGGAGAGAAATTTTTAAACTGCATAAATATTTCACTTAAATTCATACACCTAATTTAGTCTTTATTTAGTTTTCGTCTTTGATTTAAATTTAAATTTCAAAGTATGTTTTAAACGTTTCTATACAACGAGACAATTAGATAGTGATATCGTTTATAGCATGTCTGTTAACTATTAACCTTCCTAAGTAACTATTTACCTATATGGTTTAAGGTAGCAATTAAAATGATGCAGCTCACTTAGCTATCAAAATGTAGCCAGTTGAAGTGATTGCGACAGCCACATTTCGCTGCGCTAATGTGGACAGCACTTGTACCAATCACCACCCTCCATCGGAAGTTCCATTATGCCCCTCGATATCACCCGATGAGGGTAATCATAGCACATGTCTCGTCTTAATTGTCGCTTAGGCTATGGGCAGAGCGTACCGAAACGGCTCTATTGAAAACTATGGTTACCTACATATTGTGAATTGGCGCCAAGCCAAGAGATTATCCCGGCTCTGCTGCAATATTTGTGTCTCACGTACTTGCTACTATTCAGAGGATCGAAAAACTTTTCTAATATTCTGGTCGGGACGAGTATACTTCGGGATAGAGATTTGCCTGCTGATCAAGGTGCTTTTCAAATACAACGACGGATACATGGCTATGGGGTGTTATTTTTTAAAGTATCGTAAATTTGACATTTCGACGTTACCAATCTGCGATAATAACACCCCTGATCGTATGTAGATTCGGTTCAAGTAGACGATCTAGGTTCGGCGTAACCTGATTTTCAAAAAAAGGCTAGTATAATTATTTGAATTCAAGGTAGACGCACGCATCTTGTACCTTTTTGAGTAGAGTATATTATAATATTAAATGACCATTAAGTTATGGCCACGGCTCCGTTTTCGAGGAGAAACGTAGACTGTTTTATTTTAACAAAGGAATTAAAACCAAAACTGTATATACTTAGTGCACCTCTATGATACCTACTTAAGGTTTGTCAAATTTCAAGTCTCTACCTACAGTGGTTCAGAGTGTGCGCCGTCTATCAATCAGACAGTCAATCGCGTTACTTACTATTTTATACCTACGTATAGATTGCAATACGTGTAGTAACTTGAAGTTTGTGTGGCTTTGACACCGTTCCATTGCTTAATTCCTTAAAATTTTAATTGATACTAACTTTGTCCTGAGAATTACGAATAATTCAATTCAAATGTCAAATAATTCATCTGTCTCTTTCAATGATACGCCGACTCAACTTGGAAAATAATATTGTGCAAAGTTTAATAACCTTTCATTTTCAGTATGATGATTAAAAAGTGTATAAAATGATGTCGAAATTTGTATTCCGTATAGACCGAGTATAACAATCCAAGCACAGAATTTCAATTCGAATCCAAGATACTGTACCATTTTTCGAGGAACTCAAAAGGGTATGAATTCCCGTTCATGTACAAGATGACAAGAACATAACAGGCATTCTATTCAGCATTCCATTCAGTATTCGCATGCAAACGAACAGTTTGTGAAACAATTTTGCCGTCGAAATTCCTTGTAATTCTGTCGTATTGTAAACTCTGTTCGTATGAGAACGGCAAGGATCGTGTCTGTTACCTTTGCAATATGCCATTGATGGCTGTCCTATTGTTTAACTTCGGATTGCTCTAAATTTCACTATAAATCAGTTTAATTATAGTTTACCTAGTCTCAAATTAAGTTGGTATTATGGTTACTAGACAGCAGGTAAACATACTTTTATAAATAGGTAAAAGACCCGAGAACGAAAATTCGTGTTCATCATACAAACAATTTACCTCGACTGGGGACCGAATCCGGGACTTCAAGCTTCATAGTCAGGTTCTCTAACTACTAGGCTATTCGGCCGTCGATTACGAAAGAACAAAACCTATCAACAAAATAAGACGAAGCGAAGGAGCTCTAATACTGCCGCTTGTATTCGGCCAGCGTCCGCGTTTACATAGACCCTGCCTCTCCGACGGCCAATGTTAACACGATTTAACAAAAATTGAATTAGGAAATATTGTTTTAAGACAAAAGGCAATAGAACACGTGTTGTATAGGAGCAAATACCCTCAAGAGCGGCCCAGAAGCCCGGGGCTGCGGACGTGACACTACTCCTATATAAATGGTCTATTCCTCCAGATATTGATCTATTGAATCATTTCACACGATTGTGCTATTATACTGCAGGTATTATGTAGCGCTCGTTTGTAAGGATTGTCTGCCGAGAACGTTTGGATAATCCCCGTTTTCGACTATGGTATTTCACGTGAAATCTGTTTCTAGGTTTACAGACTCCATTACACCAGCATTTAAGCAACGTTGATTTGGCGTTAGGCTCGTTGTAACTAAACTGATGCGTCTATTTTACTTTAGTATTTAGTATTTATTTATTAATCACAATCATGTATCACAAAATCTTAAAAAATAAGTAAAACACGAACCCTGGTGGGGTATAGCATAAATTCTTTTACATCGTTAATATTTGTTTATATTATATTATCTAGTCTATTTATAATTATACATAATTTTAGCGATGACCGTCTACGTACGCAATTCTTTTTTGATAAGTGAATTACGCAAAACTTTATTGTTTGACATAGAACTTTCACAGCAGGGTAAACTTAAAACCTTAGAATCTTCTTACTTACAGGTGCGGAAGGAATGTCGCGAGCTCCCTTTGGGGACATGCAATTTCTCCCGAAAACGCCAAGAAAAAAAATTCGTCAGAAAAAAGATGAATTTTAACTGTAATTTTTGCTGTGTCACAGTCACAAAACGGTTTTTGTTATTTTGAAACCGCGTTTCCATTCTTTTAAATCTTTAAGTATTCATAGATTGCAATTAAATAAAAGTTAGTTTAGAATTCCATCGGAGCTCTTATAACGCATTTAAAAATACCGCCGGTCGATAGAGGCGTACAGAGACCGGACAAAACTAAAATGCCCCGTTGCATTTCAAATTAACCAGCCCGACCTTTCTGAAAGCGAATTCAAATTTTTCAGTGGACACAGTAGATACGTTCGTGAAACAGTTAACCTCTTTGCGGCGGCGCGGCGTGGACGCCACGTTTATTGGCACAATGAAATTAGCATAGTAATGAAAAATATTGGTCGCCTCGCCGCCGCAGCCGCCGGCTCCTCCGCACCCAATTTATCAGTGTCCAAAATAAAACAAAATTCATATACGAGCTGGAGTTACGTCACAAATTAACTGGTTGCCACACCGCACGGCCAGATAATTACACAATAGCTGGACAAGGAGTAATGACATGTATAACCTGACCCACTTTTAAACTCGTGTACTGTTGTCATAACATAACGTAGATACATTTGTAATTGTATCTTTAAAATTATGGTGAACCTTAACCTTGTGCTAAGCAGTGGAACGTAAATAGACTGGATTATAATATTAACCTTAAGCTTCTAACTTCGCATGGTTATTTTTTAACATTTCTTTCTAAGGCGTCTTTGAAGTAAATATTTATGTTGTTAATCGAACGTTTAATCTTTCTTATTATTGAGAAGTAAAATCATGTCGTCTGCATGTATCTCCCGTACAGCCGCTATGAACTGAAGAAACAGATCGTCAAGTTAACATTTAAATGCTAAGCATTTTAGGAGGAATGTTGCAGGATTCGTTAAGTAAACAATGCAACAATGAAACGGCGATAGCCGCGTGACGCGGGTGATAAGGTGGACTTGACGCCGCCCGCAGCTGCGTTCAGATACTGTTCTAAAATGAATGTATATTTTATTTTACTAACTGGGTTATTCTTGTATTTCATGGTCTAAGTTTCCTGCAATTTCAACAGAAAAATTATCTGGAGCCTTGTTTACTTTTCAGTTTGAGACGCTTTTTTGGTTGTATGTAAATAGGTAAGTACATCTTACGAGTATACGCTTACAATATTAGTTTAGCATTATAAAGTATATGCGTTTTTCATACCTATAACAAAGATCCACACGTTCTGTAGCGACTATTATCAGACTAAGTAATATCAAAAATTGCTAGTTTATACATAACATTCTCTAGATATTACCACGCTTAGGAACAGCAACAGTTCCAGTGCTTCACGACCCAAGACGTTGTAGACAATCGCGAGAAGCTCCAAACATCACGTCTCAGGTACGCCATCACGCATAATCCGCAGATACGTATAATGAATGGGCTTCATAAAAGCTATTCGGTTTATTGTAAACAAGGTAAGAATTCATTAGAGAGCGTTAACGTGACGGCGGGACAGCCTGTACGTGACTCGGAGGTGATAAACGCCCGAACCGCTTGCCGCTATCTAAAATTTATTAAAGGGATTTGCTCATTTCGTTCTTTCAAGGTTTTTAATAAGACCTTTATAAGCCGGACTATAGGCCAGCGTGTAAATACATAAAATTTGTAGATGTACCTACCCGCTTAAACCCGAAAATTTGGTAGATGAGGGTTCGCGTCATAACACAGATTAAGGTCAAAATAATAATGATTATCCAATCAATGTTGGGGCTCTGATAAAGCAGCAATCATTTTCATGAATCGTCAACAAGATTGTTCCTTGTTCAAAGGCAAATTATTAATTTGAAAACTTCACGATAACAACTTTAACCCCCACATTCAGTTGTAAAATTTTAACCGCAAAAGACGGCCCAACAACATGCTATCAGAATGAACAATGGTACAACAATCGTCTCAATTAAGAACTGCTTTCAAAACGTTGAATAAACCTTAATCTTTTCTCACGAAATTGAATTTATAGTCAACAGAGCTGTTTCCTGGAGACCGCTAAAAGATAAACTGAGATTTGCCAGAGAGCAATTAAAACTTTACCTTAGAACTAACTTCGTTAGCAGGCTAGTCTTCCCGGGGAGGGTTTATAAATACCGGCCGAGAAATATGTCTGCTTCACTTTTCAAAGGGAGAAATGCGGATTGAGGCGCCCAACTGGCAAATTAAAGCATACGGTTAAACCCATGCTCTAATGAAACTGTCTCGTGTAAATAAACTAGCTGCGTTTCAAAATAAATGATATGGCTTTTTGTTTATTGTTTGCTTACGCCGAGTGTATGCTTACCGATTAGGGCTGTGCCCTGCCCGTGATTGCATTAAAAAGATTTAACCAAAATTCAATTCCAACAGGGGAAAAGGTGAGGTACTTAGACATTGCCAAGCAACAAATTATAAAAGCCAATTAAAAAGTTGATATCAATTAAGCAATTCTGGCTTAACCTTGTCTTTATTCGCAATCGTAAATATTAAAACTTAGTTTAGAATTGCTAATTATACCAACGTTTAATTAAGCGCTATTCGAAATAACACGCGCTCAACAGTCTCCGAATGTTTTGAACGGCTAAGCAGCGAGAAAGACCGAGTAATCTCAAAACATAGCGAAGTGCTGGCGTAAACAAAACAAAAAGCAAGATTGTTTGGTGAATGAAGCAACTTAATCGG
Source organism: Clepsis dumicolana (assembly GCA_963691665.1). Lineage (NCBI taxonomy): Eukaryota > Metazoa > Arthropoda > Insecta > Lepidoptera > Tortricidae > Clepsis > Clepsis dumicolana. Next base: position 7,328,651 of record OY829514.1, read on the forward strand.
TGTTGGGCTCCGACAAATCAACGATTGGGGCTTTCTAAACCTTTTTTCAGGGGCGAAGCTTTATTCAATTCAAAACATCTTTCACTAGCTGATGGGTTTACAGAGCGGGCCGCTTTATCTTGGTGTGTTAATCCTAAACTCGTCTGATACTCTTTATTTGTGTGCAGCATTTGTACGATTTGGATCGATTCATTCGCTTTTCTATAACAGCTAAAATATCTGCATTATTATACAGAAAAAAGCTTACTCGGGTTATGTTTTATCTAACCTGTTTGCTACGTAAAGGGTTTCCGCGCTAAATGAATTCAGGCTTAGGGTATTGTGGTCATTCTACATACGCAAAAAATGCTGATAAGACTGAGAATAGAAGAGGTATTTCAGCTAGGAGGCACCTTTCAGTGCGAGTTGCGAGACCTATTCGGAAAGAAAATAAATGGCTTCCTTTCGGTCGTGGGCGCACTGCCCGCGACAGAATATTGCATGAACACTAACAAGAAGTCTAGCTAGCTAGCTATACATAGGTAACACAATACTTATTTAGACTAAGTCATGACATTTTAACGTAGTCGTCGTGTGCTATAAAGCTCGAACACGAGTTTTCACCAAGAATCGAGTAGCGTTATCGTATTGCCATCGAGAAAATTTGCATGACGCTTGGAACAGTCCCCCCGTGAGCGTAATTGGTACAAAATTTCAGTAGAAAATCTTGGTATTTTCTCGATGGCGATACGATAACGTTACTACTCGATTCTTGATGTAAACTCGTGCTTGGCCTACTGCACACTTCGGCCCTATTTGATAAAAAGGCAACATAAATTTAGTGCAAAGATAATCTAAACACTGCTCCATGTCTGGCTCCTTTAGGGGTTGGATAAAATAATTAAAAAATATCGTTTAAATTGTAAGAATAACTGATCGCTACCAGCAAGGCCGTAGCCTTATCTTGAACTTAGTTTTTGGTGAACCAATTATTTGCACGTGTTTGAGTCACCCCATTTCTTAGCCTTACTCGGCTCTTTGCTACGAAGATGTATTTTACTAACGTAGGTACTAGATCAACAGAGAAAAATGTGCGACCAAACTTTTTGTTTTAACACAAATGAGTTTCATTTAGAAGTTTGCGAATTAAATGACATCGTAAATTGTTTTAAATAAAGTTCTTCTGGTTAAAGTACGAAGTTTGGCTTTTTGCAAGATTTTATTTAGTTTCATCTGTCCTGGTAGCTGTCTGTCTGTAATCAAATCTTGTAACTTACATCCACTCCTAGGTGGTCGGATTAACTTGAAATCGTTCTAGTTGTTTGCTGATTTTTTAGCTTGGATGACAATATGCAAACAGTCAGTAAACACAATGCATTTAAAAGATTTTTTTTAGTTTTTCGGTTTTCGTTTTAATAATTGGATACCAATTGTATGCAGACCGTACGAAAACAGCTAAACTAAGATTGTATGTTCTCTAAGAATTCTGAATAAATGCAGTCTTGTTTAAAATATTTTAATGAAGTATAACTAATGGTTGGTAAATTTTAATGACTCGGAATCATCCATCATACCCGATTTCCTTTCGAAATTTAGTACCTACCTACCTGTATCGAATTTTCTTTTTTTTCACCGGGTGTAGATTTTCACAAAAGCAATTCGCACTAGCAATTCTTTTTACGGCACATAAAACTCGCGTCCGGCTAAGATAATTCTAAGAAAACTCAGGATTAAAAACTACTAGAGAAAGCTCTTGAAATTTATTTCGTGCGACGAAATTGCCGGCGGTAGGTCTTCCTTCCTGCTAGACGTATAAATAGCGTGAAATTTTTCCCCAACACCTCGATTCTATGAATTTTTGTAGCTTCATATTTCTTGACAAATAGTTAGGAGTGGCTTCTACCGGCGCTACTTTGAACGTCTTTATGAAATACGTGGCGGCTTGTGACAATATGCAGCGTTTGAGTATTTTATTGCGCGCGTTTTTAATTTTGGAGCAGGTTTATTAATGTTTTCTCTTTTTAGTATCCGAAGTTTGGGAAAAATAGCTAATAAGTATGTTTTTTCACTTTGTCGTTATCTCCTTTTCTCCGGCATATTTTTTACTTCTTTTTTGGTGAGTCACATTTTAAACTGCTGTACTTAAATAAAACTAAATATGAAAACAAAGTAAAGTCCTAGAACATAATAGATAGTGAAAACTTCGTTGAAATCAAAAATTACTCCGGTTTACACTATAAAATTGTTTCTTTTTTTCATAACAGTCGTAAAAGTCATTACAACTACCTACCTTCTGTTTTGAACTAACTTGTGTTTCGATATAATGCGCAATTTCATAATACAACAGACACACACACCTCATATTATTATTTAAAATATTATTTCGACAAACAACCCGTTTGCCAACGCCAACATGTGAAGTAAATTAATATATTAATTAAGTACCATTTAGGTCCACGTTGTTCCCTCTGAAATGTACGTTTCTGCTATGAAACTGAATTGCGAATATATCTAATTATGTTTTAATGACATAACGTTCAGTTTAAATAATATGCAGTTTAAATAATGTGGGTTTTTGCAGTCGCGATATAATTTCTGTTATTTAAAGCTTTTTACGGATTTTTTTGGAAGGAAATTGAAAGATAAAGAATACAGCTAAGAAAATATACTATATAGACAGTCAAATTCTTGAAGGTAGATAAAGTTAGCGCGAAAAACGTAACATTCTTAATATACGTATAAAAATAACCTTTTGTTGAAAAGGTTAAACAGTAAATGCTCAACTAAATATTACACTATAATATCGGTTCGAAATGCTCGCGTTTTGAAGAGCAGACTTAAACCTACGTTGTGTATGATGCCGTATTCCAGATGCGTGGGAGATATACACAATAAAGATCATAAGTTTTTCTGCTATACAAAAACTGCAAAAGTCAGTATTTACAACAACTACCACAATTTCCTAAATTAGTAACTTTTCAACTGCAAAACACTTGGCGCGGAGCAGCGATAAATGAAGTGGCTATTAAGATACATTTGGACTGAATTAATGGTTGCGTAATAGAGTGCGAACTGTCGGGCCTCACCACAAAAGAAAAGGGAGGACGCTTTCTTTGTTCTTAGTAAATCGAGTACCGAAGTCGTTTGTCGACGTTATATCACGTTGATTCGACGTTTATGGCCGACCTGCACTGTCTCACTGTTACTCTTGATTTAGAGATACGATGTTATTATATTATTCAGTATCCGGGCAGTTGATTGAAAAAATATACTTACGAGGAAAACGCTAAGGGATGCGCGGAAGAGCTTATGAAATTAATTGGTGATTAGTAGGAAATGATATTGATTATGGGATGGAATGGCCACAATCACGAATATGTAGGTCAGTAAATGAAAGTATTATTTACAAAAGAGTGCGCCTGTAATTAATGAAATGAAATTTAATTGCAGGTCGAGAACACAAAAAAGTAAATGTAAACGTGAGCACTTAGATTAGAATAGGATTCGGGTTTGTTTTAATTCGTATTGGCATCTCTGTCTTTGACAGACGAAGTATTTCTAAAACCCGAATCCACTTCTAAATTTTCACAAGCTGTATTTGAATTCAGCTTAATACCTCCCTAAAAAACTACAGCAATCCCGTCGTTTTGATAAAACGTACGATATTGTACAAAATAGTAGCCTTAATTGTCATTAAGGTATGCTCTACATGTACCTAGGCCCGAGTACGAATATTTCGAATACTGCGTAACGTACCGTATCGAGAAATTTCATCGAGAAATCGAGAAAATTCATACTAAGTTTTAGTTCCAAATACGCTCACGGGCGGGCGATGTTCCAAACGTCATACAAATTTCTCGACAACGTTACTATTACTCGATTACGTTACACAACGCAGCATTCGAATATTCGTACTCGGGCCTCTCTGTTTGCTATTGACGTAGGTTACCTTGAACGGAACTCTTATAGGATCACTTTGTTGAAAACACAATCAAACACATTAAATTGGAGCCAACTTCGAAGCTCCTTGCAACATTAAGCAACCGAAGCAGACTGTACCCCTCGCAGGGACTACGAACTGCAAAAAATTTAGACATAGGAAAAAGGGGATCGAAAAGCTGGCAGCTCTCTCGGACGACGCCTGCACCAATCATGACATACATGAATACATATAAAAATATATTTTATCTAAACACATAATATCATAAGTCCTCTATAATGCGTTCAGAAACCGTAGGTAAATGACCAGCATTAGGTACGACAATCAGTTTTAATTAGACATAATGAAAACGGGATATTGACCGCGATTACCTTATAGGTTTGATGAGCTCCCGATATTTCAATTTGTCAATATCCCGTTTTCATTATGTCTAATGCAATTAACCGCGAATCATTTAAAACTGTTAATCAGTTTTAATATGAAAATTTTAGTAACGTAATGTCATTACGACATCGAATTCGACATCGTTCTGAGTTTTAAATTAGGAACCTCTGTGAGATAATGTTTGTCAGTGCGAGAAAATTAATGGTTATCTTACCTGTTTGTTTAATTTTTTTTTCTTAAACATAGAATTTAATATTTATGGATAGGACAGTTCTTTGCCGGCTTAACGCCAGCTAAATATGTATAAAAATGAATGCATTTTCCATGTAATGACTGGCCGCTATTATCTACACGCCGACGATGACAGAGCAGAGGCCTGATCGTGCAGGAGGTGCCCGCCGTCATAAAGTCGGGACAGAGTCAGGCCTTAGGGGACAGCTCCCGATCATTGAAGGAGGCTATAATCGACTAGCAGACAGTTTAAAAAAAAAAAATCTATTTTTTCATGGCCTTGTAATGTTAGAGAAAATAATTATACAAGCTTCGGCCGGGACAGGAGTTGCCAGACTCGTACCATAGCCGGCCTCGTGTTACTCGGCCGTCTAACCCCTTTTTTCCCGGCCCCTGCAGTAATGTACCATTTTTGGGATACTAACTTTACTGTGTACGATAGTATCGACTGTTTGGACGGGCAACGTGTCATGACAGCCATTTATCATAGTTACCGAAAAACAAAATGCCCAAATTAACTTTTACAATAAATATCGTCTACGGAAAGCAAGCAGATGGACATTAAGGCAATTAGGTTGAGAGAGGTGGTAAATTTGTTATCAAAAATGTGTGAAGAGGCATCCTTGAACGTTTCAACCGCCACTGATTTTGATGAACTAATTATTTACCGTAGGGATAGCAGTTGTCATCTTCAACTTTAATACAAAGTCTGCCTAAAGGATATTTGCTTATGTTTAAATTTTTAACTACTTGTTAAAAGTACCTGTACTCGTATGTAATATTAATAGGGCTAACGAAATGTACTTTATTTTAAGCATTTTTTTATTTAAGTGGTTCGAAAACCGAAACACGCAAAATTGTGATAAATGGTGTTTTTTTTTCACGACTTAACACAAAAACTCAAAGATATGTAGAAATGAACTTTAAGCACAGCCGCACTAAGCCATAATTTATACTGAAAATCGCCAGCGTAGTTACGAGGGCCTTATTCATAAACGTCACTCGAGCCTCCATTAACTAAAATAGGTTGTCAATGTGACAAAAAAGGAAAAACCGGCCAAGTGCGAGTCGGACTCGCGCACGAGGGTTCCGTAGAAAGATTTACGCTTTTCCCCAGTGTTTTAAGCTGTCCAGTGTTAGCAGAGCCCTGCTCTTAAGCAAAATGTACGCAGTGTGGGGTCAACTTATATTGGTCTGCGAAATCTACACACACATCACCAGCCTTTTTTAAAAAATTATGATTTTGAGACTTTTCGGAGTGGTTATGCTAGAAGAGCTACCTTCATACCAAATTTCAAGTTTGTAGGACAACTGAAAGTACCCTTTAGGTTTTCTCAGTACGACGATTTGTATGGAAACCACCTTTTTAATGACTGTATCTTTTGATTGCGTTCACTTGGAAGGTTGATTTTTTCACAGCTTCAAGGGACCGCAGGCTTGAGTATTTGATATTAATTTCAGCATGCTACTTCCACGCGTTCCAGAGAAAAAGGGTCTTGACAGACAGACAGACAGACAGACAGACGGACAACAAAGTGATCCTATAAGTGTTCCGTTTTTTCCTTTTGAGGTACGGAACCCTAAAAACGAAGTTTAACGGCATTTTAGTTAAAATAGGTTCATGAATAATAGAGGGTAAGTAAGTAGGTACAAAATAAAGTTCATCATCTAAACAACTTCGCGAACTGCCGGTCTTGCCCGTTTGTTCACCGTTACGGAGTTTAATGTCCATTGTGCTGGCCAGTAAGATAGTATCGATCGCTACGGCCGTCATAACAGCCATTTATCATAGTTATCGCGCGGCACACCCGCATCGTCTGCAATGGACCTTGCATGGTTATTTAAACAAAAACCGTAGATAGACAGATTGGTTTTCACGGGGTGGTTTTGTGATTGGTTCCATCTGTTAGGGTTCCAATTCCGAACAAAAACGGTAAAAGGGAAAGGTGTGGCTCGGTCTATTTGTCCGTCATAGCTGGTTATCTCACTAACTAAATTACCCCAATGCTTGGCATCTTCACTCTTAATTGTCAAGTCAAATACGGTGAAAATCCGTTAAAATTCCGGTGCCAAAGATTGAAATTGAAGTGCTGATAATAGTGTAGTTTACCCTATCTGGTACCTAGTGGTGATGCGCACGGCATAGTATCTTAAGATGCGGTTTGAAATTCTTGCAGGCGCAAGCAAAATAAACTCGGTATAATTGAAAAAAAAAAACAATACACTCTTGTTCTTTGGGCAGTCGTGTAAAAACATTGTACAACAAAAAATTTATACCTTCATGTAAAGTTGTACTACTTACGTAGATACTGCGAGCGTGTTAAGTATCAAAGATTAAATTTCCATTTTAATGTCTGGACTTTCAATAAAACACTTATACTTAACAAAAGAACCGGGGAAAAGACTGTTGAACTCATCACGGGACTCTTAACGGCTGCAAACGCAAGTTTTCAACAACTAGAACTAATAAGGACTTACTAAAATGGAGGGCATTTAACCGCAGACATGTTCTGGGTGCGTAATTGAGCTTACAGTGTTGTAAGTGTACTTTTAAAGTACTTAGAGTTTTTTTGCTATTTTTAACCGACTTCAAAAAAGGAGGAGGTTCTACTTTCCACTGTATGTATTTTTTTTTATGTATGTTCATCGATTACTCCGTCAATTGTAGACCGATTTTCAAAATTCTTTTTTTATTCGAAAGGGTATACTCCAGAGGTGGTCCCATTGTCACCAAGTCCTGATCTGGTGATGGGATCCTAGGGAAATCGAGGGCAACCCTCAAATTTTACAGGCATGTACTATGTTTTACTATCATATGTTTTCTAAGGTTATTCAAGTACTTGCGTCTGGTAGTCATCATCTCATGATGATGAGCTGATGATGGAAGGTGCAACTCCTTAACGGTTAGGAGTTGGAGGATAATTCTGAAAATGTTAAATCAACGTAAAATTGTGAAATAAAAATCTTTTAACAAAAAAGTAAAACCGCCTTCAAAAAAAAAAACCTTAGAAAAAATCGTAAAATAATCCTCCTAAATAATGATAAATAAATAAAATAAAATAAAATGCGTTTATTTCGGACAACAGAAACTAAAGCCTAAAGTTTTATGGCCTAGCACTAAGCAGCAGAAATATGAAGTCGGTGCTTTATTCTAAGAATATTCCGCTCGCACCGCACCGACTATATTGGGTGTGTAAATTTTGTATATTAAGCAAAATAAAATCGCAAATTCGAATTTCGAGCCAAAAGCGAGAAAAGAAATCCATTCATTATTCTGCATTGCAGCCTACGGAAATTTTAAATTTTATCTATGTACATTTTATAGGTACGTATCATAAAGCAAAAAAATACGTGTCCAATATTTTTTTTTCGATAATCTGTCTGACGGACTAATTAAAAATATTAATGCTTTTTTACGGAGAGGATACATTCCTATTATTGATGTAGAGATTTCTTATATCAATACCGTACCTGCATAATATAATATTCCACGCGGGCCGAGCCGCGGGCGCTCTCTAGTTTAAAATATCGCGAATAAGGCGCGAAGTGCGTCCATTTGGCGGAAAAGGCGCTCCATGTAGCGGAGATCCGTCGAACTGGTATTGTACAGTCAACTACTTAGTGTGCCGTAGCTAAAATGGTAGAAATGAAACTCTTAGAGTTTCGTTATGTCCGTCTGGATGTCTGTCTGTCACAGGAATTTTACTCAAAAAAATACAAAATGAGAATAAATCGGTTTTTTTATGACTTGCTATGCTATTAGCACTTACTGTAATTATTAAATGTTATGCAGTTTGTAATTAATATGCATTTTGTTTGTATGCAAAGTGAAAATATTGATTCACTGTTACGGAATTTTTTACACACGCAATTTAATGAATGCCAGTCGAATTTCGACCAATTTTAAAAATTTATCAAAGATCGTTCAAGAAATCTAAAGCGACGTGCATGAACCAACAACAGTCAGTTTATCAGTGCCCTAAGCACGACTTGTCGAATCCTGCGTCACGTAAAATCGAATAATAAACTATAACGAGTTTGTATGACGTTTGGAACAGCGCCCGCCCGTGAGCGTATTTGGAACTAAAATTTAGTATGAGATTTCTCGATCTCGATACGATAACCGTAACGTAACGCAGGATTCGACAAGTCGTGCTTAGGGCACTGAACAACGTTCGATTTTAAAAATAAAATCGAAGAAAGACTCTTAAAAACACAAAGGACTGAATCCGAGAACCTAAGTATGTGCTTCCCTCACTAAAGGTAAAATTTATAGCCCTGATCTAAATCTTCAGAATGTAATCTTAATGACCTAAGTATTTATGGTTTACCTCCGAGGCATCGAACAATAAATAAGCTATTCCTTTTTATTATAAGTAGTAATCCACATTAAACTAATGGCTTGAAAACGTGACAACTGAAGTGAAAACTTGCGATAAAAGTAATCAAACTGTCGTTAAATTATTATTTTACTACCCCATCATTCGGTGAACAAATTTCTTTTCTATAAATACTCCTATATTATTTCTTGGCTCGAGTTAACGGGTGAAATTAAAAGTTAGTTACACGCTCCATCTATCTTCGTTAAATTAATTCCGAAACAATTTTTTTAAGGTAATTTTGGATGCTCGGCGTTAATGTTAAAACAATTAATATGGACATCGATTTCAATGGTCTGAGAAATTTATGTATTTAAATATCATTTACTCGTAAATCAACCTTGGTTGTGAGGGAAGCAGGGTGCAATGAAGCTTCTCCGAAACTATCAGGAGTCATCAGTTCTACTTTCAAGCTCGCCTATTTCAGAACCTTGGTCAAATATTCTTACCTACGTTGACATCTCATGTTGCACACCTGGATTGTGAACATTGCGATCATCCTGAGATGCAATCAGTGTGAAAGAATCGATCCTACGCCGCCTCGTACATAAAACATCGAAGATCGGCCCAGAGTGAACGTCAAATATTTGTTTCATTTTTTCGCGTTCACGAAACAGTTTTCAAATTTATGACACTCGACTCGTCTAGTGCTCGGGCCCAAGGGGCTTAACCTGAAATGGACACGCGGCCGGCGGCGGGGAAAATATATTTCCCAGTTTACTGGTTCATAAATAACTGCAGAGTGACAGCCCGATGATACACTCTCGAGCGAGAGTTCATCTCACATCGCTTACTGAATATTGAACAAATGCGAATCCCTATTGTAATTTTCCGGCTTATAAATTTAGAGGCAATGTTCAGTGACTTCTAATTTACAGTATGCTAAGTGGAAATAGGAATAGGAATAGAGGTAGTTTCGGAAGTAAAGCGTGTTGTACTTGTTAGCTATGAAGTAGTCTTTGATTAGAAGTGGCCTTTGAAATTATTTTGCGAAACTACTAGAGCGAAATAGGGCACTTTACCATAAATATTAGGTATGCTCCCTACCTAATACCTACCTACCTAATTAACTTACAAAGTTAGTTAACAAACAAATTTAAGAAAATGACATGTATTTTAACCAATTGCTTGATTAATCCCTAAACGTTTGAGCGTCACTTTGTTAGCGCGCAGTTTCCGCGCATTTGGTGCTCGCGGCTTTAGCTAAAGTAGTTAAAAGTAGTTTCCAATGAAACTGTTTCGACTTGCTTCTTATTCAGCGCAACGGCTGTATTTTATTAGTCCCACAGAATCGAAGCACGAAAGCCTGCACTAAATACTGTTGTCAGGGAAACTTCCTTTGTCTTGACACTCTTTTGTTTATTTTGCAATTGTGAATGGAACAATACAAAAAGGTCCGAAATTCGCTAACAACCTAAGCGGTAGTCCAAGTTTTAATAGCATCCGAATAAGTGTAGCTAACCCCAGCCCACGCCGGCTAGACCGGCCAACTTCGGGAGAAACATAGATTAATTGAAACTCATCTGCTTAAAAGTCTTGAATGTTTACAAGGTGCATCTTGGGCAATTGTAAAAATAAATAAGTAAGTGCTTAGTCTGAGAGCAGTAAACTTAGACGGTGGAACATTACCAATAAAACAATAGATACTGAAAAGTGTTAGGAAAGCCATTTCTAAGAACGTGCTCGTTTTCGAGTATAATACGTGTCACCGTTAGTATTTCTTCACGTTTGGTTCATAATATTTATCCATATTCTAAATGTGCAACTGCCAACTAAGTAGGTACTTTAATATTTGATATGTAATTGTTACACGCTTTGGAAGAGCTTTTAAAGGGCTCAGGAGCTAATTGTAATGTCTAAACTATGACGTTTTAGTTTGTAAGTATTATCGTAGTAAAATCGCAAAATATACAAGTGCGTATGGGTAGATAATTATTATAGTTACATACTTTTCATTTTTAAATCCCGACGCAATAATTATTATATCAGACGCGATGCGATGTATCAGATAGACAGTTACTTTATTAATAGGAAGCTAATTTAATCTAGATGGTTCTTAGTTAACATTAATTACAATCGGTTAAGACGTTTTTGAGATGTTAGAATTTGAATTAAGAAAGTCGGTGATTTTTCGACTATTATTAGTTAATATTTGTCTGACGAAACTTGGTGTAAGTATTACGAAGTCTGTGTCTTTTGGTCATAGGTAATTTCTCGTTGCTGATTCGTGTGCTTTTTTTTAACCTCCGACGAAAAAGAGGGATGTTATAAGTTTGACCTGTGTATCTGTGTGTCTGTGTATCTGTGTATCTGTATGTGGCATCGTAGCTCGCAAGCGGATGGACCAATTTTGATGCTGTTTTTTTAATCGAAAGCTAGTTTAATCGAGATGGTTTTTAGCTAAGTTTCATTAAAATCGGTTTACCCGTTTTTGAAATATTGAACTTTGAAATACCAATGTCGGGAGTTTTTCAACTTTTCTAAGTTGATTATTAATGTAATTTTTATTCTGTCAATATAAATAGGTGAATTGCACTGAGTTCTTTTATTGGTACCTACAGTGTGAAGTAAAATGTTCCAAGAGTCGCAACATTGTCTCAATCTGTACTATTTTATCCAGTAAGTTCTCATGATTCTCAAAATGCACTATTTGTATCCACCATTCTCACAGTATAAAGCCAACACCGCATACAAATGTTATTTATACGAATACTCCAGACAATTGGTTTTCCGCGGGCTGTAAATTCTACTATTAAAATCTTAGGACTGATGGACTGCGCGCCTAAAATAACCGGTCTAGACTCATCAAATTTTGTACAAGAGTTGCTACAAAAACGTGGGTCAGGTCAGTAAAAAACAGAAATTGACGAAATTTCCTAGCACAGGATCCAGAAGCCGGTTTTATGTTCTATGTTTTCCGAACTTTTTTTTTTTCCTGCCTTAAAGTGTTACAATACAACTTTGAAACTCTTTATTGAACAACACAAAACAGAAAATAACTACAATTAGAAGAGTTGAAAAATCTCCGATATTTTCATTTCAAAGTCCAATAGGTACCTCAAAAAGGCTGAACCGATTAAAAAAAAAACTTACCTATAACCACCTCGATTAAACTAGCTTATTATGATTTAAAAAACCCGTATCCAAGTCATTTTATCCATTTAGGAGCCAAGATGCCATACATAGACGTAAAAATAATAACATCCCCTTTTTGCTTCGGTAGGTTAAAACCGGCCAAGTGCGAGTACCATTATCTATAAAAACAAAGCAAATTGACAGCGCCATCTAGTGGCGAGTAGCGGTGGTAGGTACTAGAGTTATTTTATTTCTAGTTACAGTCGTCATTATCTAAAAAATCATTTCTGTTGTACGGGAGCCTTACTTAAATATTTATTTTATTCAATTTTTAGTATTTATTGTTATAGCGGGATTAGACATACATAATATGTGAAAATTTCCACTGTCTAACTATCACGGTTCATGAGATACAACCTGGTGACAGACGGAGAGACAGACATACGGACGGACAGCGGAGTCTAGGGAGAGAATAGGGTCCCGTTTTTAGCGCTTACGCTTTGGGTACGGAACCCTAAATCGTATGCCTTTAATGGGTAACGCTACTTGGCGTGTTTAAAATAAAAAATCTAATGATTACACATAATAGCTACCGCTCCCAGTGTACCGTCACCGTGGCTCAAGAGTCAATAATCTCGCAGGTGAAACGTAACAAAGTTTATGAGAGCCCGCAGCTGCGCGCGGCTATAAATTTCTAAGTAAATAACAAGTATATTTATTAATACTAGTAAAACGTTTCGCAGTATGCGAGACAGGAAGGATTTTGATGGCTTTCGGGGATTTGAAGTTTGAGGGTAAACAATTTTTTAAACGAACGTGTTTGCGGAAGTTGCCGCGATTTTTGAGCGAAATTAATTTTGTAAAAAAAGACGGAACAAAGTTTTTACTTAAGTAGCTACTGTTTTTGGTATTTATATTTATTATTTTTTAATACATTTCAGTGAGAAGTATGTCGCAGCACTAATTTGGATATTAAAAAAGATAAAAGAAAGAAATAAGATGAATTTATTCGACGACGATTTGGTTAGAGTAACTGACTATATTTATGAAGTTTGAGATGAATAAGAATATTTGTTCTCGAGTCACGGATGTTTAATAATATAAAATTGTTTATCCGTTGTCTAGTAGCCACAGTACAGGTTTTACCTAGTTTGGGACTAGGTCAATTGGTGATCATTTATTCCATGATATTTATTTATGGGGAGGACCTTTGAATAAATGCTCTGAATTCCAAATGTATACAGAGCATTACATTTATTAATTTAAAGACAATGATTATATTAATGGCTGCAGACATACTAGTACAATTTGTGAGAATTTAGAATAGGATCTGGATTTTAGAAATACTTCGTTTGTCAAAGAAAGAGATGTCGATAGACACGAATTGACCCGAATCTGAACTCTATTTCAAACGCCCACGGACTCTACATTTGTTGCACTGGACGTATAAGCGCTTAAACGTAACCATGACACTGTAATCTTTCAATATGTATTATGTAATTCACCATCGACGATCCCGCTTTCCCAGACTTAAACACTAAGTACCTTAATTAACGAATCTAAGCGTGACAATCAAACAAACCTGAAATTACAAATAAGAACTTAATCTTCCACACAAAACATGCGCAAGGGGTGTTCAGAAAAATACCAAAGTATTACCACATTGGCAGCAATGTTGAACGTATGTCTGATGTAATAAGTACTTAGGAGTGCCAGGTTACGAGCACACACCTGCGCCGAATTTACACATTCGTGAAGAAATACGGCGTACCTTATTAGTTCATGTATTGCGTGGATTTTGTTCGACTCTGCCGATGAAGCGGGAATGAATACACATTGCTAGGACGGCATGCGGATACGGATTGCATCGCGATCTAATTTCTGGGGCACTGGTGAACAAGGGGTTAATTCTTAAATGAATTATTTTTCTACATCCCTTTTGTGTTGAGTAGAAATCAGTTGTTTCAACTAGGTACTGCAGTATTGAGCTCTTTTTAACTAGATCCCTATGATGAATGAAAGGAGATGTTGTTTTGTTTTGTTTTTAATTTTATAATCACCCTTTGTGTCTCAATTTTATAATTTCTATGCACAAACCGAGGTTTAAAATACCGACCTTTTAGAGGCTAAATAGAACTGACTGCTTAAAGAATACCGAGAGGACAATGCATAAGATAACCTGCATTCGAGTAGCATTAGGTTGGTATTGTAGGTTTAGATAAGGTACCTAGCTCGAAAGTTATTACCCGTTATTCTGGCTCTAAAAAGAACATCGAGTGATTTTTTTTTCTCCACTTTGCATTATTGTAGGGCGGCCAAAGGCCTATCGGACTCGGGGTCTATCAAACTGAATATGAGAGCTGTCACCCCACCACTAGTTGAGGAACAACTAACAGCCATTCCCAATATTCAATATATCTATTATTTTGGTCTACTGACGATAAAAACATGTATCTATCTACAATTTTGCAGTCTCAATAAACTGACTGTCAGTAGGCAATGAAACCTCTGCTTGCTGCCTGTCGATGGGAGTCAAAAAAAATTGACAGTAGACCAATACAAAAGACAGATTGCATATTGGGACAAAGACGAGATCTATGAGAAATCAAGTAGCAAGAAGTGTGAACAACAATGAAGTCTGGTGCGGTCCTTAAAGGCGCTCGGGTTTACGCTGACCAAGGGCTTGGGCCGGCGCTGGTATTGATCAGCCACCACGCCCGTGAGTAGAGCGTAAACACTCCTACTTTAGGATCTCCAATAATGCACCAAGTTGACTCTCTCACGGGAAACTTCTCTGAGTTACGAGTGGCGCGTATTGGAACGTCCTATATAACTCTGATACGCCAGAGTTGCGTAAACAAGACTTACCGGCCTTGTAATTACATGCCATTTGTAGTGATGGGGTTAGAGTGGCAGGTAGTTTGGTGATGCAATAGTGGGTAAAGATAATTTTAGTCAGCAATTTGTCCCACTAAAATAGAGTGCTTTTCGAGGAGATATGCAGACATTGAAAAATGATATCTAAAATCATCTCGTTTGTCGCTATTTTTAACTTCCGAGGCAAAGTATAAGTTTGATGTGTGTCTATCTGTGGCATCGTAGCTACCAAATAATATGTGTACTCATTAAAGTTTTTGCCTGGATAAAGTGTTAATTTTTTTAATCAATATTTTAACACACAAAATAAAAAATCAATAGTCTAAAACTATCGATTAAAAAACAAAGCAATCAATTTATTGAACTAATTATATTGGCGGCACGAGACCAAGATACTAGCAGGTCTGTATACGAAGGTAGCCATTTTATCTATTTATAAATACATTTTCAGTCGTTATTGCGGCGAATAAGGTCTGTGTGCCTACTCTTACATTATTCATGACAGTATTAGCAGAGACAATATGTAAATGCAAACAATAAGTAATTTAGTACGACGACTAGTCAAACAAAATCAAAGAGGGCGTAGATTTTCAGTTGCTATCGCTTAAAGTATTTGTAAGTCTTTCACAAACACTTCGTTTGAAAAAAAACTTAACTTGGTGAACTGACGATCTCATGTCACAGAATATTAAATTTAGTTTATATTATAGGTTTCTTTTCGTATTTTTATTTAAATCAGTAAAATTTGTATTTGAGAAAGTAAAAGAGGCTTGTTAAGGCAGCTAGCATAATCAGTAATCAGTGTCAAAAGTATGACTTTTGCTTAACACTTGGTAAAATAATATAAGACTGTAAAAGGATTACAGTTTTTACCACATTTGTCAAAGAGTTTACCTATTAAATTAGTGATTTTTGCAATGCGGTGGTAAACTAGGAACGTTTTTAAGAATTTTTAAAACCACCACACAGAGTTTGTATTTAATTCAAGCTCCAATGACCTCATAATTTGATTTTACTACTTTCCTCTACTCGTTTTTTTTACGAGTATTTTCAAGTTTTATTTAAGTGATACCTAGTGTAAAGTATATTTTTACATCGGTCGACTACCCAATCTTCGTGAACCTTACGTTTGACTCCGCTTCTGATTTAAAACTTTTTTTACGATTCAAATCATAACATGTTTTGTTAAAAAAAAAAGGTTTTTTTTTTGCCAATTCTCTGCCAAAGGTGATGAGAATTCGAAACAACGCGACGAAACAGCATTTGAATATAAATGCTCGTCGCTTGGCAAGCTCATCGCGATTTAGGTGCCCGAATCCCGGAACCTGTTCTTATTACCTGCTCTAGTTTAAACCGCAAACTAACTGTAGTATAAAAGTCAAACTGACGTAAAATTCTCTGAATTTGGCACATGTTTTTGACACATTTTGGGCGAGGAGCTCACCTCACGCTCTTCATTCAAAACGTGTTAAAAGTCAACCGGATCTCTGAGCAAGCACTAAGAAAGAACCCACAGGCATAGTAGAACAATAAAAAGCTTTTGTAAGCAAATATAAATTTCATAGGGGTACTTATTTACGTCCCAAGATAGAAAGCCCTTGCCAATACTGGACAAGCTTCAAAAATCCATAAAACGATAACTAGAAAATCCTTCTATAATTTGTTTGTTTTACAAAACAATGTCTTTTCCCGCTTTCATAAACGGGACACGAAAATTCCTTAGTGTCAGTTAAAAATGTGGCAACGAAATCTTTTCCGTTTTATCTCCTAAAGAGCAGCAAGTCAGCCTTATGTCAAGCCTTTGCTATCGCAACGCAAAAATGGTGAAGGAATTTGGAATAAAATCTAGCCGAGGTGAGAACGCAGACTTCCAGACGCCTGATGTGATAATCGCCTTTGTGAAATTTACAAGAGCTAGTGCTTGCAGATGGTTCTAACAACTTTACAAAGTAATGCCTTGAATATTTTGTTAATATTTTCACGGCACCATTTTGAGGAGGTTTAAGGCCGTCTACACTGCAACGCTTAAATACTAAGTGAATACAACTTTCAGGTATTAAGCATAAGTCGCTCTTGCTTTTTACTACGGGAGTGTGTTAGTAACGACGCTTAGTTTAATTTAAAAAGGCTAAATAAACTCTGTTTAGAGGATTATATTGTAGAAACGTGCGAGTGATTTATGAATAAAGATCGCACAAACAATAATTCTCAGCTACAACATATTACTTTGCAAATGGAACATAACGCATGTCAACCAACCCCCAGCAAAAATCAAACGTACGTCCCTATGTTACATGTATTCATGGCAAAGTCAACACCTCTCCCGGATTTATCATTCTCGCCTTACAAGATTACCTAAAACGACAGTGACAGATTGACTCCTCTACAACTAGCGTCCTGTTCTAATGCGGCAACATTGTGTATTAACGTCTCTTTCTGACGTAGTGGTAATTAGGCGGCACCTGCATTCGTTGCCAGAGATAGTGCTTCCGAGACTTTATCTTGACAGGGTGTTAATGCCATTAGATTGATGAATTTTATGGCTAAAAGATCGCTGTATAATGCGCAAATGGAAAACAAATCCTACAAGAAAGAACATTTCTTTTGTTAGTTCTCGTTGTATGGAGATGGATGGCTGTTGGATTTGCCTGATTATGTAGAAGACAGATGTGCGTCTGTTCATTGGTCTGCGATTTACCTGAAGCAATGAATCCATATAAACTGCTGCATTCAGTTGTTACAGGAAATTAATTCTAAAACAGCTTCTCACAGAAAAGTTGGCCTTGCATTGAATAAAACGTTTCTTCATCTTAATTCGCAACGGCTTGCTCTTTTCTTTTCAACGTCATAACAATTTTCTTTCAACACTTTGACAAAAACATTTTAAAAGTCCTTAAAAGTTTTAAACGAGCCCAATTTATTTTCGAATTAATTAGCGAAGTTTCGCAAACAACAGTTTGACGTACGACTTACCAAGACCGTTGCAGAAAGTTCCGGGCTTGACCGCGATCTGATATACCCAAGCGTTATTGAACTGTCGTTGCTTGCACTACCGCATACTACCGATACAAAAACAGTAAGGTAAACTACGACTTAATCTGTTATCGCCTATCTAATAATCTAATTGATACCCTGCTTGCTTAAGGCTTAATTATACGTATTAAGATTAAGATCGAATGTGCCAACTATTGGGATAGTGTCGGGCACAGGGACATTTACCTTAATATTACATGTATACAATAGATGCACATCTTTACTTCACTGGAAAAAAACAAGTTTCGCTGTGATGGTGGAATATTGTTAGGTACAAGCTTTTATGTGACTCCACCTTGTCAGTATGCGTGGATTCTTACGTAATAATGTTCACCTTGTTTCTGTGGTCAAGCTGTCATCAACATAAATTTTATCCTTATGCATACCAAAAAGAGATAGAGAGTGAAGAGATTTAAAGAGTTCTTGTATCACAAAAATATGAGTCTTAGTCAACCTGACTTGTGGTCTCCTCCAAACAACGTATTAACTCAAAAAGACGGTCTTATGGGGCTGTTACCGTATAACGTTACGTCACGTCAGTTTGCTTCTGCAACCGAATTAGTTTCACTAATGAAGTTGCATAAGCAAACACCGTAGCCAAACAGCATGAATGTGACGTCATCACAAGATCGATATGGGTTCTTCCTCGGAGCTATAAATCCGAATTTAAACTATTAAGAAAATTTGTGGAAGTTGCATTAGGTACATTTCGAGGCCTTGAAGCGAGTGAGTTAGAAGTAGTCGATCGAGCGCTGCGATGTAATGCAACTTACTAAGTTAATCTTACAGTACAAATTTCGATAAAGTACTTAGTTAAGTTATTGACGTAAGTCTGTGTGCTACGTGAGACCCGGGCAGGTCGGAGTCGCTAACAAAGACCTCTGTGATCGGTGGGACCCAGTAATCCCTACCGCTGTTCCTGGATGCTACAATATTGCTTTCAACTGAAGCATGTTTACTTTGTTTCAAAAAAGTATTTGGTGAAGAGTTGGATGTTAGTAGTTTAGACTTATTTATCCAGTAGGTATTTGAAATTTTGATGCACTTTTCTTTACTAAAGTTTGGGCTTTTCCAACTATAAAAAGATGATTTAAGCAGCTTCCATAGTGGTGCGGCACAGTGGCTTTACATAGCGTCACTAAAAGCGCTCAAAACAGAGCCTCAAGAAAAACACACTTCAATGCATAACTTACAAGTAAAACGAAGCTATTAAAACCAAAACAAGAGAATTATACCTTAATGCATACATCATCCCGGTAAAAAACAATCAATAAAAAAATAAGTGTCTCTGAAACGCGCGGTTGAGTATTGGAGTCACGTAGTCGTGACGCGTCCACGGCACGGCGTTCACATAAATAACACTAATGACATCCGATTGTGTTCAGTTTGCTGTCTGAAAAAGAAAATAAAGTGTCCACGGTGAAGTTGCACCATGCTTTTTATTGTTAGCCTTCGGAGCGTAAATGGATGTCCGTAACGTATATGGCGGTGGATAGATCGAGTTATAGAAAGAAATAATGAGTCTTTGTGTAAAAATATCTGCTATTTAGTCGACGGAAGTATCATGCTGCTAGTTTATCATAACTTCTATAATAATTTGTGACAGAAATAAACACTAAATATTAGAAAGTATAAAAATGTTCATAATAAACAAGTAAAGCATTATTGTTGTAAAATTGTTAAAAACCTCATTTTAACTCGCATTCCGTCTTTGTTGAATCGAACCTAATCGTTCCGAGAACGATGTTTCGTTCGCTGCGTAGGGTACGCTACAATAGGTACAATACTTCAAGATTCAGCTATATATTACGTAGCTATGATTAAGCAATTCGTTGTTATGATTTCTGTGTACTTATATGTACTACAGCAATATTTCGGCAAGCAATTGAGGAAGTCGTTATTGAAAAAAAAATCTTTCGTACTTGAATTGCCTCGGCTGGTTGACAATGCGAGTACTAACTGAGTTGTTTTATTTTTCTAAAAAAAATCACAGGTTCACGTAGATCTGACGAGGCCTTACTAACAAATACTGTCATTCACCATCTTTATCTGTCAAACGGTACAAGACCGCCCGAGAAGAAGGTGGCGAATACCTAAGGGACCCAACCGCGTTAGACAATAAGGCCTCTGTTAAATAACTTACTGAAAAATGTTGACGGTTTATTATCTGCAACCACAGAACTATATGGAAATAGAAGGAAAGACACAGATATTTTAGCACAAAAGGACTTAGGATCTTGTGTGTGTTGTGGTGTTGTTGTTTAAACAAAGTTTATTACTGAACAACACGGGCATTTTGTTTTTAAAATTTGACGTCTCACGTGAAAGGTCGGGAAGGAATGAACTTCGCAGCGAGCAATGAAACTCTTAGCCATTCTTTTTGGCACGCCAGGTACACACACTCTTTTTAGGGTTCCGTACCTCAAAAGGAAAAAACGGAACTTTTATAGGATCACTTTGTTGTTCGTCAGTCTGTCTGTCTGTCGAGACCCTTTTTCTCTGGAACGCATGGAGGTAGCATGCTGAAATCAATATCAAATACTAAAGCCTGCGGTCCCTTGAAGCTGTGAAAAAATCAACCTTCCAAGTGAACGCAATCAGAAGATACAGTCATTAAAAAGGTGGTTTCCATACAAATTGCCGTACTGAGAAAACCTAAAGGGTACTTCCAGTTGTCCCTGAAACTTGAAATTTGGTATGAAGGTAGCTCTTAACCACTCCAAAAAGTCTCAAAATCTTAAATTTATGACTGACTGTAGATTTCGCAGACCAATATAAGTTGACCCCACACTGCGTGCATTTTGCTTAGGAGCAGGGCTTTGCTGACACTGGACTTTTTAAAACACTGGGGAAAAGCGTTAAAATCTTTCTACGGAACCCTCGTGCGCGAGTCCGACTCGCACTTGGCCGGTTTTTTTTCTATGTTTTCTATGCTGTGATAGGTTTGCGATTCCAATACGTTAGTCAAAAATCATATCAGTTTTAAGCTCCCGGCACATTTCCTCAAATGTTTCTTTGTGAAAACCCGAGGTTAATACGTTAATTAAAAGATTTTGACTTGTTTGATGGCGAAGTCATCAATAATCATGGCACGTCAGACGGCGCTCGTACAATTACCGCGATTGCTCATAAATCATTGATATTCGTAACCTGTTATCGTGTATGTCATTACGGAGCTAAATTTGGGTCATTTCACGAAATACGATTAAATTATTTTCATGGCAATGATTTCGAGTAGTTATGCGGTGTTCGTGCGAAATTGCTACAAGTTTTTGCGTTATAATTTCGTGCTACGCAACTAATTTGACTGAAAAGTGTGATGGCCTACGCCTCTGTTTTATTTCGTCTAATAAATATGATTATTACGTAGCTAGACTAGCCTAGACTCACAGACAGACTCATTTGGCACCGTTTTGTAAGTTTTTAGGGTCCCGTACCTCAAAAGAAAAAAAAGTGTTTCCATACAAATTGTTCCGTGGAATCAGAACTTCAAATTTTGGTTTGAAGGTAGCTTTTGCCTGTATAAATGACTACATTGCATACATTTTGCTCATGAGCAGGGCTCTGCTAACACTGGACAACCTAAAACATTAGGGAAAAGCCGGAAAAACCTTCGGGATTCGATTCCCGTGATAGACACACTATTTATATATTATAAATTTTCAGAGCCTGACTCGCACTTGGCTCCTCTCCACGACTCCGCTCAGTCAGAGCAACATCACAAACAAAATTACCAAAAAAAAGTTAAAATATCGTCGGGTGAGAATACGTTTGTGCCATACGCCACTTACCTTGGTTTACAGGAGAGCGAAAAAAAAAAATATTGAAATTTTAGAAAAGGCTTTACATTATTGTACATTTGAACTTAACTGTCTTATAGATACACTAGGGTACTATTTGTATGACATTAAATGCACAATTAATATAACGTTATAAAGAAGATTTTTGCTGTTTTGTGATTGCTATATCCATTTTTGATCATCGGTTAGTATCATTCAATGTATGATATGACACAATGAAATGGATGTGACATAATTTTGTCCCATACTCTGTAATTGAAATCGTCCCACATCCATTACAATATAACATAATTTTACGGATTTGGTTTTATTACAAGCTTTTATTTAATCGCACTTGTATATTTGCTTGTTTCAAATCTTGCAAGTGAATTTGACCCACTTCCAGTGGTCGGTTTGCCTTGAAATTTGGACATCCGTGCATAAAACTCCAATGACAATGTCTACAGTTAACAAAAACTTGTTTTTTTTACGTTTTTGGTTATTTTTACCCGACTGCGAAACGCAAAGGAGGGTAATGTGTTTATCAGCCTATGTATGTATGTTCCTTTGTGGCACTCTAAAGACCGAACGCGTGGGCCGATTTTAATAATTCTTACTTCAATCGATTTGTGTTAATCTTGCGGGTGTCACGAAAGACATTACTATAATTTAAATCCAATACAGCGACCACCAGACGCCATATTGTGAAAATAATTATCGCTAAGTAATGGCAATAAGTTTCTTTTATCACTCAGCCTATCAGTTACTAGTAATTTGCACAAATAAGTTTATACGACGAACACTAAAATGCAGTTATCAATTTTACACAATATGAATAAAGTGGGTATTTACTCGTAAAATAATATAATTAGATGTGGGTAATATGACTATTATGGATATGACAAAAAGTCACGGCGTTTGGCACACTATCTACCTCTACAAGGTTGTAAGCGTACATTTGTGCTATATTCGGATATAGCACAATTTTTTTATTACTATGCATTTCGAAATGTGGATATGGTACAATTTTGATACAATTTTATGAGTCCAAAATAGATATTTTGACACAAGGGTTCGTGCAAAAGATGGGTTTTGAGGTGATATTGTTGAGTAACTCCATTTTGCTAAAAAGTGGATATAGCACAAACGTATTCTCACCCGACAATATCTCAAAAACAGCTGAACCGATTTTTTGAAACTAAGAACCATATCGATTAAACTAGCTAATTAAAAAAGCCGTGTCCAAATCCGGTCATTCGTTTAGGATTAGGAGCTATGATGCCACAGAAGATACACAGATACTTCAGGTCATACTTGTAACACTCGCCCTTTTTGCGTCGGGAGTTAAAAAGCCTTTTGCTAGATATGTCTTCAAATAGCCTTAGTTATACTTACATACAAGTCTGTCATAATTATATTGGTATTGCGTCGATAATAACCTGGTCTCCATTTACTCCCTATCAAAATTTGAAGTCAAAATTAAATTACAAAGCTGGCTGCAGCGCCTTTCTTATCAGGACACAGAAAATCTGCTCATTTCCCTTTCTTGAGTTTGCAGGCAACAACAGCACTATTTATTTATTTATTAATAACATTACATCTATCATTACAGTTACCCAATACGATAGAGTAGCACCTTACATATTTAAAGCATTTTTACAAATATACAATTTACTATAAATAACATAATACAAATAAAGTCACTTTTGTGAATTCATTCAGAGAGCACCAGAAGATATCCATACTACTATATCGACTATGATATGATTGTAATGAATTACAAAACATTTAGTCATAATTAGGTAAGACCTTACCTCTCACTGTGTGGGCGACGCAGGCAAACATTTAATCCTCGCTTTAACAAAATTAATAAACCTCATGCTGTCTGGCAATGTTAATCCCGAAATAGTTCCCGTTCTTTATGGAGCCAACCTAATTGCGCTCACTAAAAAAGACGGAGGTGTCAGACCCATTGCGGTCGGCTCTACATTTCGGCGATTAACTTCTAAAATTTCAGTTCGTCACATAGTTTCAAAATTGCAACCTCAGTTTGAACCAATTCAATTAGGTTTCGGTACTAAAGGTGGGTGCGAAGCGGCAGTCCATGCCCTGCGCACCTACCTTAATAACGATCAGTGTGAGGTTTTACTCAAAATTGACGTCAAAAATGCATTTAATTCGGTAAACAGGGACACCTTGCTCACAGAAATTAGGAATAATATTCCGGAAATTTATAATTACCTACTTAACTGTTATCATGAACCTTCTAAATTAATGTACAAAAGCAACGAATTATCTTCTGAAGTCGGCTGTCAGCAGGGTGATCCCCTCGGACCAGCCATTTTCAGTTTAGCCATTAACCCCATCATTCAAAATTTAAAGTCCAAATTTAACGTATGGTATCTTGATGATGGTTCCCTAGGAGGTGATGCAGTTACGGTACTTTCAGATCTCTCAGAAATTATAAATAAATTTAAGGCCATTGGTTTAGATCTAAACTTTAATAAATGCGAACTGTTCATAAACAACGCGATCCGATCCGATCTCTTCCAACATTTTAATTTACTTTGTCCAAATATCAAAATTGTCGATAAGCAAAACTTAAGCCTCCTAGGGTCACCAATCTTCGACGATGCCATTCCAGATTTAATCGCAAAAACTGTTTCAAAATTTCAAAATTCTGCAGACCGGCTGCTGGAAATCAGTGCTCACACTGCTATCACTATTCTAAAATTTTGCCTTTTTGTGCCAAAATTTACTTATTTGCTTCGTTGTTGTCCCTTTTGGAAACATCAAAATTCTCTGACCTTAATTGATTCCCTTATGAAAACTTCTTTGGAATCTATACTTAACTTACAATTCAATGGGCAATCTTGGACCCAGGCTTCCCTTCCTATCAGATATGGTGGGCTAGGTATCCGCAAAATTTCTAGTGTTGCTTTACCAGCGTTCCTATCATCTGTCCACAGCACGTCCACCCTCGTAGGTAAAATCCTAAAGGATTGTCCTTCAAACTACGAGACGACGGGTTTGGTCGATGCTAGGAATGCTTGGCTAATGGCTTGTCCGGGTGAAAATCCTCCCGCTTATCCAAATTTCCAACGGAGCTGGGATGACACACTATCCAAATTAACTTATTTTAATATTCTCAGTTCCAGTTCAGGCCCAGACCGCGCAAGGCTTTTGGCTGTGGCAAGAAAGGAATCCGGTGACTGGCTTCATGCTTATCCTTCCGTTAACACCGGAACCTTTCTTGAGCCTGAAACACTGAGAATTGCAGTCGGGCTAAGACTGGGTGTTGCGCTTTGTTCACCACACCGTTGCCTCTGTGGCACCAATGTGGACGAAACGGGACACCATGGTCTTTCCTGTCAAAAGAGCGCCGGCCGTTTCTCCCGTCATGCCGCGCTCAATGACATAATCCGCCGGGCTCTTGCCTCTGCGAACGTGCCGGCCATTTTGGAGCCAAGCGGCATTGCCTGCGACGATGGCAAAAGGCCGGACGGTATGTCTCTGATTCCCTGGAGAATGGGTAGGGTTCTGGTTTGGGATGCGACCTGTGTCGATACAGTAGCACCCTCACATCTCCAGGGAACCACACAAAAAGCTGGTGCGGCGGCAAAAACGGCTGAAAATAGAAAAAATTCTAAGTATCAATCTCTCGGTCCGAATTATAATTTTGTTCCTGTCGGGTTTGAAACTTTGGGTCCATGGGGTCCCAGCGCTTACAAGCTTATTTCTGAGTTACAAAAGTGCTTAGTTGATGCAACTTGTGACCAAAGGGCTGGCAGTTTTCTCTCTCAAAGAATCAGCATCGCTATTCAGCGAGGCAACGCTGCCAGCCTTTTGGGCACTATGCCACGGGGGCCTTATTTAGATTTAATTTAGTTTTAAGTTGTAGTTTATTTAGTTTAAGCTTAGATTTAATGTCATTGTATATTAGGTATAACATAACACACTAAGCGCTGTTAGGTACACTAATAAGCACAATTTAGTAATTTAAGTGACGGTACCATCTTGTTTTTTTTTTGCATCTTCCAATGCTCACTCAATGATTTATAATCAATTCCTTACTTAATTTCTTTTGTTTTATTTTTGTCTTACTTTGTTAGTCTTTATTCATCCGTTTGTTTTATCTGCTGTTACACTACCATGTTGTTACGACACAGACATCGGACGAACTCAGACCTCTAAGGCACAGGTTCACACCTCGAAAGCTTTGACCTTATATTAAACCTGTTTGTACTAACTGAAAAATAAATTATGTATTCCTACATGTAACGCACTGATGTACAATAAATTATTATTATTATTATATTAAAACCAAAACGCTAATCTATGAATGCATTGCTGCAATATTTGTGCAATTCTACAAAGCTATGTTGGTGTCAGATTAAAGTTTTTATGCGGACTGTTTTAAATGTATCTACGTTGCCGGAAGCCGTGCAAAAAAGGTTGACACCGCCGGCGTCGAGGGCGGAGTATTCTGTAGTGTAGTAGTAGTAGTGTCTATGTGTGTAACTAGTATATAAGGAGTGTTTATTATTAATAAAGAGAGTTAACCTACGGCATTCGGACCTATCATTTGCCTCCTCTACACCCAACACCACATGGCGATCCTGCCAGTGCGGCTTTCGCGCCGTGCTGGCGGCGCGCCGCGCCGATCAGTTTATAAATATTAAATTAATGAAGAAAGTGAAAAGTAAATTTTATGACACAATTGGACTAAAAGTGAAGGACAGATTTTTCTGAATTACAGTGAATATACAAAAAAAATTGAATTGACTAAACAAGTGAGTGAAATAAAAACTTTTAAAGTGAAAAAAGCATTTAAATAAATAATGTAATAAATAAACATTTTAAAATATAAGTTCCTGTTGCGCGTATGATTAAAAACAAAATATTGACATAAAGAAACACCTGAGAAAACTAGGAGAAGAAACGGAATAAAAAGAAAATTCCATAGAATTAACAAAATATTTGCTAAAACGATTTGAAAAAGACGAAAATTAAAACACAAGAAGAAGATGAAAAGATAGAAAGAAAATATATAGTACAATTTAAACAAGATAAAGAGAAGACAGAAAATCAAAATAAGTAAGAAGAATAATTAATTAATAGTAGAAGAAAGAAGAAATCAAGAAGTTTAAATATAAGAAGATAGAAGAGTAATTGTTTTCTGATGTAAAATGAAAATTATGAGCAGTAATAAAACCCACATGTGAAAAAAATATATTGAACAACGCCATTAAACCAATGAAGAAATTGAAGAGAAGAAAAAATTGTGACAGAAAAATGAAAGTAAGGACGAAGAAAATGGAAAATAAAT
The DNA here is from genome assembly GCA_963691665.1 of Clepsis dumicolana. Classification (NCBI taxonomy): domain Eukaryota; kingdom Metazoa; phylum Arthropoda; class Insecta; order Lepidoptera; family Tortricidae; genus Clepsis; species Clepsis dumicolana. The sequence goes on from OY829514.1 coordinate 7,355,657, forward strand.
AAAGTCAAGAATGAACAGTAAGGTATGAAAAGGAATACAAAAGAAGAGTAAAGAATTTTGGTCGCTGCTGGGAGTAGGAAGCTGCTGGGAGTAGTAAGCTGCTGGGAGTTTGTTGTCAATAAGAAGTGGTTGCTGCCGCCGGGAGTCGTTGGAGTCGAGGAAGTGAAGAGTATTGGTAGAAGGAAACCTTGGTATGCAGCCGGGAGTTAGTCCGTGTCGTTAAGGATGGAGATTTGGTATTTTTGAAGATGGAACTATAGGAACAGAAGCCAAGTGACAACGAGAAGTTTTTGAATCCGAATTATGGACTTGAAACAAATGGTATGTTAGTAGTGTGTTTTATTACCTATCGAAATGCATGCATATATGTTCATTAAATTTATTCATTGATTAAAATCGATTACAACAGTAACATTAAATATTAAGATAAATAGTAAGATTACTTTTTCAAATGTTAAAGAAATAAGCATTAAGAATTACTAAGTATCATAAAAAGTTAAAATTATTTTCGTCAACATCTTACATTTCCACCTAGGTACATAAATTGTACTCAGTATAATTTAAATGCATTTAGTTAAGCATAGTAACAGTTTATAGTGCATGATCTAATACAGATGACTCAAAAAGAAACGGTATCCCGCGTCTGTTATTACGGCTCAGGTTACGCGTGAATTCTCAGTATGCAATAGGTAGGTGCCATCATTCTCATGAATAGTGCAAAGTGCAACGTAAGGTTTCGTTGTATCTTCGTAAACATGTTTGGTAGATAGTTTTTAATGTTTAAAATAGATTTAAAACATGGCATGATTTTATAGGTATAATTTTAGGATAAACTGGGAAAGTTTTTTTTTTTAATGACTTGATGTACGAAATAGGTAGAGTACATGTTTATTTTAAGCGTTTCGGTTAGAAATGATCGATTGAATATAAATAAACAGAAAGCCAAGAATAGAATTTCAGCTAGAAAGTATGACTTTTAGAGAGAGAAACATATTTTTAGAAGTGCATTATTGGTTATACTTACGTAGAATAATCGTCCTTTTTATTCAGCTGTAGACGGATAATAAGGATGATTCAAAAATAATTTGCTATCACAGCTAGCCTGATCATCTGGCTGTTATTTCAAATTATTAGTGGATGGCAATTAAAAAGCTTCGATTAGAATGGTTCGATTACAGTTTCAGAATAATTAATATTTTTTGAATTTTATGGGTTCAATTTATTTTAACATTTGAATTTGTTTGTGATGGAATTTTGAATAGAGTAGAGTCAGGTATAGAGTAAGGATGGTAAAAGTATTTTAGAATATGCTTTGGTGTTGTTTTGATAGGAAATTACTGGAGCTGAAGTTTTCAAATTGTATAAGAAATGTGCTAGAGATTTTGATTTATTTTTTTAGATGATTTTAAGTAAGCAAGTATAATTAGGATGACTTTTGTTATCAACAGTAGCCCGAGTTGCGCTGTTGAGCGAAAGAGTTAGTTAAGTTATGTAGCAAGGTACACCAGGATACAAGGCAGGTAGGGAATCCTTGCCCTCTGATCATGATTCGATCGAGCATCAAACGTGAAGAGACTTGGACACAAGGTATGTCAATGAAGTAAGGATGTGTTAAAAGAACTGCCTGAATGAATATGTTAAAAAAAAAATCCTTGTATCCTGAATAATAAAATATATGAGGAAGTCAAGGTTGGCCAACCAAAAATGTTAAATAATGTGTACCTTGCAAAAAGTGATGCCGAAGTAGCACACATAAAAAGAAAAGTTGAAGTTAAAGTTGATTTCATTTAAAGTATTAATATAAATTAGGTAGATACTTGCAAGTTAGATCTAAGAAAAATCATCGCTAGAAAAAAAAGAGTACGTACAATATACTAGGTACCTAGGACATAGCATAAGCGTTATTACTCGCATAAACTGTATGAGCTATTGTGTTATGAAGTAATATTTCATTTTTGTTTAGATAGGTATATTTTAAGTTTGGTGGTTTTGACAGTGATTAGAACTGTATATCCTTAGAAGAGCCATTTTAAAGGGTTTTTTAAAGGTTTCGTATACGTACGAAAAAAAAAAAAGAAACAATGTCATTACCTTGTTTAAAAAATTGCAGATAGATATTTTTTTATATAGGTATATTAATAAATTTAAAAAAAAATTGGAGGGTAAAGGTTTTGACATGCTCCGTTTTGGAACATTTAAAAATGTATAAATTTCATTATGTTTTGGATTTGGAATTCAATTAAATCAAAAAAAATCAAAAAAAAAAGTGATGCAAAAAAAAAACTATTTTATATCATGTTTTTTTTTCTCTGTGAATGGGAGGTGTAGTGTAGTAGTAGTAGTGTCTATGTGTGTAACTAGTATATAAGGAGTGTTTATTATTAATAAAGAGAGTTAACCTACGGCATTCGGACCTATCATTTGCCTCCTCTACACCCAACACCACAATTCTAACACAACTCATGATTTTAGTTTTAAGTTTATTTTCATTAAATTTGTGGTGGTATTGAACTTTACCCGGATACCTTGGATTTGGACAACCGATTTCAATACTTATTTATTTCAGGACAAGACTTAAATTATGGTCTTACACGTTCAAATGATGCAAATATTACTAATATAAGATACCGGATTACTTACGTTTTATTACGTCAAATTAGATTAATATCCAATGTAATCTGGTATCTTACTTACCTTACAATACAGCTTCCAACTCTCTGCCTTTGGACTTCGGTCTGTAGAGAGATATCTCTCTACAGGAGTCTTCCCAAACTGGTGTGTCTACCCGACGCGTTTCACCAGCTTAGCGGAGCAACTCACCGCTCGCCAACGAGCCTCAGCAACGCCATTGGCCCTTCCAAGCGCCCACACGACTCATAGACTCAGCCTTTGGTCATTATTATGTATTCTGTGCTTTAGTGTAATCGACGCCCATAAAAAACGTCTCGATCGCGTTTGCGTTTACGTCTGAATTACTATGGCCATATTGGTAGCGCCACTAGTGGCACGTATCGACAACAAACAATTCTCATACTATTTGTCACCCGTAACTCAAACGCAATCGAGGCGTACTTTTGGCCGTTGATTACACTAGACGGTCTGTACAACTTTAACGCCAATATCAAGTGAACTGAAATATTAAAGGCGCAATAAATTACTCTGCTCGCGTAGTCTTTATCACAAAGCGTGAGGCTTCCAAAGCGTGCCTGTACGTTGTTAAAATTATATGAGACAGGTTATAAATTTAATATCGATGCTCCTGACGCAATATCGAATAGGCGGAAAACCTCATACATTGGAAATTGAAAATAAATTCCTTTAAGCTTTCAATTACCGCAATCGAGATGATAAATTTTTCAGATATAAAGTAATATCCATATTCGGAGGAAAATTTTGACTTTTTTAACCGATTCCCATTTTAAATTTATAGGTCAACTTTTATTGCCTAAAATTTCAAACCCATCTGAGCTGAAGGATCTTAGACCAATCAGTGTACTGCCTTGTCTGTCTAAGATATTGGAGAAGACAGTGTGCATGCAACTGACTGACTTTCTTGAAAGTAACAATGTTTTGCCAGATGTACAGTCGGGTTTCAGGAAGGGGCGGAGTACAGTGACAGCTCTGCTTGATGTCACTGACAACATTCTGTATGCACAGGATAAAGGTATGTGCACTTTGCTGGTACCACTTGATTTTTCAAGGGCGTTTGACTGTCTAAATTTGGATATGTTGTTGTCAAAGCTGAGCTACTATGGTTTTGATTGTAATGCACTGAGATGGTTTGACAGTTACCTTAAGAATCGCCATCAGTATGTGAAGTTGTGTCTTAATGATGGTTCTTCTCAGTTCTCAGACAGAGCGAGCCTCACTAGAGGGGTGCCTCAGGGTTCAATCCTCGGACCAATCCTGTTTATTTTATACTCTTCTGACATACAAACTCACATTAAACACTGCAAGTTTCATATTTATGCAGATGATATTATGTGTGTAAGTGTATATCTCATGTAAGCCATCCGAAGTAAATATTGCAATAGAAAAGCTTAATGCAGATCTGTCTAGTATAGCTTCTTGGGCCGCTAATAACTGTTTATTACTTAATCCTAGCAAAACCAAGTATCAAATTTTTGGCAGTAGGCAGCAGTTGGCATATTTGAATCATACAGACCTCACAGAAGTTATGATGTTAGATGAGCCCATTGAGCGTGTGTATGAAGCACGAAACTTGGGTCTACTAATGGACTGTGGACTACGTTATGAAAAGCATGTTGCGAAGTCCATTGGGAATTGCTTCTACAAACTTAAAGTGTTATATAAAATTAGGCCATTTATACATGAAAAATTGGGCATTCAGCTGGTTGAGACACTGATTTTATCTAAATTAAATTATATGGACTCTGTCTTTGGCCCGCGTCTTCTTGCTAAGACTAAAAGATTTGTTCAACGTGTACAAAATGCTTGTGCTCGCTTTTGTTTCAGCATTCCGTTGAGGGCCCATGTCTCTCCATATGTAAATCAACAAAAAAACTTGAAAATGCAGCACCGGCTAAAGCTCCACCTTGTTTGCCTCCTCTTTGGAGTATTAAAGTTCAAATCTCCTCAATATCTTTTCGAGAAATTGTCTTGGTCATCTAGCCATAGAGTACGCGAAGCTCGGCAGTGTAGTGTGCAGTTGTTAACACCTCGCCATGCCTCGGCTGCCTTCCGAGGGAGTTTTCGATACATAGCAACTAAATGTTGGAACAACATAGCAACTAAATGTTGGAACAACATCCCGCCGCCAATTAGGAACCTGCAAAATGTACACAGTTTAAGAAAAAAACTTAAGATGCATATGTATGAGCATCAACAAGGGCAGAAAACTTTGTCTCTCGACACTAGCTGTATTTGAGTTCACTTTTCTATTTGTTTTTTACATAGTACATAATATGTATACACATCCGAGTTTACGTCCCATCTGCTTTGCCGTGAGTGTGCTCTGTTGTTTCATTGTGTTGTATTGTATTTTGTATTGTAGTTTCATAGGATTGTATAAACTGCAGACTAGCAAACTAAGGTTACGCTATGCTTGTTATTCGGCAGTGTGGGCAGAGCATAGAAGTCTGTACTCTGTACTCTGTCTATGTTTGGCTGGCTTGGCACACATACTTTAGGATTTAATTTCCTAATTTATAATGATTTACAAAGTTTAAGACGGTATTTATTTTTCTTGTAATTACTGTTTTGTTGTGCGTCATGTGCCTCGTTTCCGTCCGTGTCCATGTCCATGTCAGTCAAGCGTCATGTCTTGCCTATTGTCATATTTTAATTTTTAATTTTTATGTTCGTCCCATAAAGGATAGGCATAGGTAACGAGGTCCATGCAGCCAATTGAATAGCTGAACCTTGTTCTGTTTTATGAAATAATTTTAGTTTTCTTATCTGTTTTATAACTTTACTTTTCTCTTGTATAACTGTCTTTTGTCTACTTATTGTCTTTATTGTTTATTTGTTAAATTACTTACTGTTTTTGTCTTCGTTTTAAGGTTTAGTTTTAATCGGGGTCCCTCTGAAAACCAGCGCCGTGGCCCCAGCCGCGGCACAATGCTGAGAGGGATCCTGTTCAACGTCTTTGTTTTCTTCTTGAATTGTTTTTTATTATACTTGTCACTTGTGTACGTTGAATAAATATTTTTCTATTTCTATTTCTATTTCTATATTGCATGGGTCTAACATTCTCATAGCACTTTAAAGTTACGATGACTCACCTAACTATTTGTATATTCAGTTACTGTTGATAACTAGCACAATATGATGGAAATTATCCAATAAATAATATTTTTTATTATAATTTAAGCGACGCCGTTACCACCCTGTAGTTGTTAGCTGTAATTTAAGACTATCATTGTTCCGCAATGCATTATCGTTATAGAGTTAAGTGTAACTCCTACCCATACTGCTTCCACATAGCATTATACTCCATCAAAAAGATCCCAATTCTTAAAATATGCAAGGCAATTATGTACAAGTGTCGATTTAAAAAAAAATCAATGAACGATCCCTTTTTTTATAGGTACGTATACGTTTGACCACAATCACGCCTGATGGCAAGCGAAGACGTGGTCTCAGATGGTGCAGGCTTGCCTAATGCCTATAAGTACTTCGTGTTTTTCTGCATTAAAAAAAGTAAAACCGCCTTCAAAAAAAACACCTTAAAAAAAACGTAAAATAATCCTCTAATGCCTAAAGTTTTATGGCCTAGCACTAAGTAGCTAGTAAGTACTTCATTCAAAGAATATTCCGCTCGCACCGCACCGACTTCATATTTCTGCTACTTAGTGCTAGGCCATAAAACTTTAGGCATTAGAGAATTATTATACGTTTTTTTTTGTAAGGTTTTTTTTAAGGCGGTTTTACTTTTTTGTTAAAAGATTTTTATTTCACAATTTTATGTTGATTTAACATTTTCAGAATTATCCTACAAATCCTAACCGTTAAGGAGTTGTACCTTCCATCATCAGCTCATCAACATGAGATGATGACTACCGGACGCAAATATTTGAATAGCCTTAGAAAATATATGAAACACATAATACGTGCCTATAAAATTTGAGGGTTGCCCTCGATTTCCCTGGGATTCCATCATCAGATCATGATTTGGTGACAATGGGACCATCTCAGGAGTATACCCTTTCGAACAAAAAATTAATTTTCAAAATCGGTCTACAATTGACGGAGTAATCGATGTACTTACATATATAAAAAAAAAAACATACATACAGTGGAATGTAGAACCTCCTCCTTTTTTGAAGTCGTTTAAAAAAGGTAAACAACAAAGATCAGTCTTTTTACTGAAAACAACTTTTACAAAATAAGTAACAACAAGCATCGATAATTAAATAATGATGAGATTTAAAAAACGTTTTTGAATAAAAATACACACGGTCGAGATTGTTCACCATATTTCTAAAGCTGAAAAAACTGGCCAAGTGCAAGTCGGACTCGCGCACGAGGGTTCCGTAGAAAGATTTTAACTCTTTTCCTCAGTGTTTTAAGAAGCCCAGTGTTAGCAGAGCCCTGCTCCTAAGCAAAATGTACGCAGTATGGGGTCAACTTATATTGGTCTGCGAAATCTACAGACAAACATAAAAATTTAAGGTTTTGATACTTTTCGAAGTGGTTGTGCTATAAAAGCTACCTACATACCAAATTTCAAGTTTCTAGGACAACTGGAAGTACCCTTTAGGGTTTTGGATTTCGGCAATTTGTATGGAAATAGCCTTTGTAATGACTGTATCTTTTGATTGCGTTGACTTAGAAGGTTGATTTTTTCACGACTTCAAGAGACCGCAAGTTTGAGTATTTGATATTAATTTCAGCATGCTACCTCTACGCGTACCAGAGAAAAAGGGTCTTGACAGACAGACAGACAGACAGACGGACAACAAAGTAATCCTATAAGGGTTCCGTTTTTTCCTTTTGAGCCCTAAAAAACGAGGTGAGGTAAATTTCCCTGTGCCCGACAGTGTCCCAATAGTTGGCACCTTCGATCTTAATGCGTAGCAATAATGGTGACAAGCAGAGTGTCAATTATTGGATTTTTAATTACCTAATTGTAAACACCCATTCACCCTAGACTTGAAAACGGCCACCCAAAGAGAAAAGGCAGTATGTATTTATGTAATATGGGTATATTGAATTTAAGCAATATTGGTTAGAAGGCAACAGCATAAACGATTATAATTAATCACATAGAACTAATAGTGGTCGGCGAAGTTACCTCAGAGTTGCCAGCATTGCCATTCAAAGTTGCCAACATCAGGGCGGGCGGGCCGGGGCCCTATTTGGCAAACTCTTATGTGTAGGGTCACTAACTAAGGAAACGTCAAAACCACGTATCAATATTAAGCGATTAATTTGGGGTGGCTGAAGTTTCTTGAGTGCTGAGGTGAAATGTTGGTGAGTTTTGAGAAGAAATTGAGTTGACAGAAATTAAAGACACAGGCAGACGATCAAACTGTATTAAGTAGGTACTTAATTTAAACAAATAATTTCTGTTTTGCTATGATTTTTTTTTTTATATTCGCAAAGACCAGGAAATATGAACTTAATACCTCAAAACATTATGTACTCGTACGTTGGGTAAAGTTAATTATGAAGAAACCTTTTTTTTCTAGTACAATAGGCAAACGTCACAGCTATAAAAATACATGTTTATTGTGCCACAATTTCCCGCATAAAGCGTATATTAACACCTAACAAAAAACCTCAGTCAAGGTCTGTAATTTGTTCGCAGGCGGTTTTTTGGAGAAAAAAATATGAGGTAATTAAGAAACATCAGCTCATTAACTGTACAAAACAAATCTCAGCAACTTCAGCTAAAAACTATCTTGCTAAGACTTCAGAGGGTCGAGCACGACTTTACGAATGCTGCGTAACGTAAAGTCGAATAGTAAACGTTGTCGAGTTTGTATGACGTTTGGAACAGCGCCGGCCCGCTAAATACGCTCACGGGCGGGCGCTGTTCCAGACGTCATACAAACTCGACAACATTTGCTATTCGATTTTACGTGACGCAGCATTCGTAATGTCGTGCTCGACCCTCTGACCGAGTGACTAACAGATAACACACAGCCGAAAACTCTTGACCCTAGAATGCTGAAATTTTGCATAGAGGTTGCCTTTATGATGTAGACAAGCACTAAAGATGTACTCGTATTAAATTTACTGAAATGCCCACGGGAGAGAGAATAAACAGGTTGATGCGCGTACAAAGTCGCGGGCAAAAGCTGGTATGTTATACCATTGCGTCACAACGTATCATAAATAGTAGCCATGAACCAGTACAGCGGCAAAGCCCAAAGGCTGGCAGCGGCCGCGGCGCAACTTGTTCCGTGTGCTTGCAGCCCGAGTTTTGCTTCCAATTAAAACGGATTAAACGGGCGAGATGCAGCTAAAGTCAGTTTCAAGAGAAATGGGCAGATATAAAACCTGATTGCCATAAACTACTTAGGGCCTTATGCATAAACGTCACTCAAGCCTCTATTAGCTAATACATGTTTTGTCTTCTTACTAACGGAAATATCAATGTGACAAAAAAGGACAAACGAACTTTAACGGCATTTTGGTTAAAATAGGTTTATGAATAACAGGGTTAGTTGTTCGAATGTCAATAAGCAAGAATGGTCCGGTAGGCTTTTATCGCGGGTCCATTCGCGTGATGGGTTTATTTGCGGGTGGTAGAACCTTGTGCGAGTTCCTTCCGGATCGCTACCACCATCTTACTAGCTAATCCTGCCGCTAAGCAGCAGTGCTTGCATTGTCGTGTTCCGGTGGGGAGAGTGAAACAGCCGGTGTAATTACGGACACAAGAGGCATCATCATGCATGCGTACAAGCATTGCAGGTGAATAAATATGTAAAATGACACAATAAAATTGTATTGTTTTAAAACTGTCTAGTAAGGGCGTACTTTGTGCTTTAGCGGTAACGGTATTATAGTACAACTGTGACCATTTTTTTTTTTTACTTTTAAAATTCAGATGACTGACGATGATGAGAAGCCAGATTTCTACGATCTGCAACAAAAGTTTAAGATAATATTTAAAGCAATATTTATATGGCATTTTTACATCTTGATAGGTAGAAGAAATATGTTTGATGTATCTTTAGCCATAAACAATAAAAATAAAGCCATAAAATAAATGGTCTAAATAAGATTACGACAATGGTCTTGCGAAACTGGATGCATAAATGACAACAAAATAAATGAGTAGTAGAAAAAAAACCTCTTTTAGAAGTTATTTATCATTGATACAGCCCTTTAGCTATCACATCAAATATACAGCGTGTCTCGTTTTTGGTTTCATTCCAACTAGTTCCTTGGAATGATTCGCTAGTTAAGTTTTATGCTTCCATTTTCTCTGACGGGCTAATTACGAACTTTGGCTGTTAACAGTTCTTTTACAGCTCTCTTTGTCTTGGTTAGATATTCACTAAGATTTGACGTAGCTTATTTTTGCTAGTAGGCTAAACTTCATGCATCTCTAAATTAAAAAAAAAAACAGAAAAAAGAGCACATTTCGTATAAAATGCTATCACCACTTAATTGTTCGACGTTTTTGAAGCCGCTATAATTCAATAAAACAACTTTTAAAAACTTCATTAAAATGGGATTAATTTAGAAGCCGTGATAGCCTAGTTGGTTTCACGTATGACCTCTCAAGCAGAGGGTCGTGGGTTCGAGCCCAGGTTCGTACCTCTGAGTTTTTCTGAATTTATGTGCAAAATTACAAAATGTAATTTATCACGAGCTTTTCGGTGAAGGAAAACGTCGTGAGGAAACCGGCACACTCCAATCCAACGATGTGTGTGAAGTTCCCATTCTGAGAGGAGCCTGTGCCCAGCAGTGGGATGTAAAAAAGGCTGTGGTGACTTTATTTCCAATTGCGACGACCGTCTAATACAGCTATCATAACCATAGAAATTAAATTTTGTCTGATCCTACCGTACACCAAGTTGTTTACAATTTTAAAAATATTGCCCTAAGAGATTTTTTTTATTGAAACGGGAATGCTTATATATTTTAGACCCCGTTCTGGCCTATAACTGGGACCTAAAAGTGCTCCACTGCTATTAAAACTTGGAGCCAAGCTACGGTCGTTAGGGCACTGTACTTTTACTAAAGGAGTGCTGCGTACACACATTACCACAGCCACTAGCAAGCGGAACCAAAACTAAGGCAACAGTAACTCTACGAGTACATAAATGCAGTAGGTAGTGATGCACAACTCCGTTTTTAGGGTTCCGTATCTCAAAAGGAAAAAACGGAACCCTTATAGGATCACGCTGGCGCTGTTGAACGCGCTTCTGGAATCGGCACCAGAGTACGATCTGCTGCCGGGGCGATGGGCTGCAGTAGGTCGACAATTGTTAATATTCTGCGAGATGATGGATGACAGGCCAACTAGTGTTCCTACTTGATGTTTCTCACCATTCCTTGTTTACTTTAGTTTTTTGTAGTTTCACAGTGTATTAGTTAGTTAAACTGTAATGCTGTGTAAATAAATTTTGTAAAATAAATAAAAATAAATTAAATCACTGTTGTTGGTCTGTCTGTCTGTCAAGACCCCTTTTTCTCTGGAACGCGTGCAGGTAGCATGCTGAAATTAATATCAATTACTCAAGCCTGCGGTTCCTTGAAGCTGTGAAAAAATCAATCATCTAAGTCAACGCAATTAAAAGATACAGTCATTAAAACGGCTATTTCCATACAAATTGCCGAAATCCGAAAACCTAAAGGGTACTTCCAGTTGTTCTAGAAACTTGAAATTTGGTATGAAGGTAGCTCTTATAGCACAACCACTCAGAAAATTCTCAAAATCTTAAAATTTTAAGTCTGTCTGTCGATTTCGAAGACCAATATAAGTTGACCCCACACTGCGTACATTGTGCTTAGGAGCAGGGCTCTGCTAACACTGGACTTCTTAAAACACTGGGGAAAAGCGTTAAAATCTTTCTACAGAACCCTTGTGCGCGAGTCCGACTCGCACTTGGCCGGTTTTTTTTAACAACAATTTTAGAACTCCAAAATTTTGACGAGGTTTGAATCATGACTTTTTGAAATTTTACAAATATACGGTTTAAATACCCACATAGCGTATAAACAACGGTAATATAGTTAGAACATAATCCAACTGCATCTTTTGCTGAGGGGCAAGTACCTATATAAGTACTTGTAAGCTTACTATCATTTTGAACAGTGTGTCTCCGACGTAAAGGATGCAGGAGCGTCTTGCCCAACACCGACGTGACTTGCTTTGTTTAACAATATTAGGTGTTACTTTTAAACTGTACTTTACTAAGTCGTAACAAAACTTCGCCTGTTCTTAGGATGTCCGAAAGATACAAAAACAAAAACGCATTTCTAGCACACAAACAAGTAATTAGTTGTACGGGAGAAGTTAATTTTGACTAAGGTACGAGTTTATTATGTTTTTGAACGTCTTATTTAGTTTCACCTTTGAATGAACCTGTATTTTTAAATTGCAATTCATTGTGTAAATAACCAGTGTTTTCAGTGATATCATACTGCAACAAAAGTTAAATTTTGCTGCCGGAAAAATCTTTTTTTCATCCTACTTTGTGTCACACTGCTGGGTAAAGAATTTAACCCTCCTCTTTTTTTTAATACTAAAAATACTTGTATTGTACACGCAAATGTAAATATTGCCTGATAAAACATTCGCATAAGATATTGGTTTGCTCCATGTCCACAAAAAAGATGGACAACTAATTCTTGACAGTTACGTATGGCACAAATCGCCTAAAAGTTTTTTTTAACCACTACTTAATATTCAACAACTACAGGTATTGGCATGAAATTTATGGTAAGCAATTCATGTAACACCAAAGTCTTTAAACAATTCCGAGAACAATTTACAAGATTAGCAGTGCACACAAAACAATTTATAATGTGCCCAAATATACTCAAGTAATAACGAATGTTGAAACAGTTTAGTTTGCTATTCCTGCTAGTTCTGTGAAGTTATGCGAAGTACCAGTAGGGTTACCATGTCGAAATTTTAACTCTCGACCAAAAGTCCGACATCTGAAACAATATTCGGGCAGTTAAGTCTAAAATTACGTAGGTCTGTTCATAATCTGAACCACACCAGCGGACGAACAAAGCAAGCAGTTTGCTATGGTGTAGTCATGTAAACAATCATTATTCTTGTGTGCGTGATGTGCACACGTGTATACGTATAGCTCGCCCCCTACGAAAAGTAAAGGTTTTTTTTAAAGATAAGCCAAAGGAAACTCTCGTCATAAGTGCATGCGCCTCCATTTGTGAAAAAATTAAATTAACCAAAAAATACCAGTTAATTATTTGGACAAATTAATAAGTCGGAAAGCATTCAAATTGGTGGTCAAAAGACTTGACACTTGTCCGGGAAAAAATAAAAGGGTAGTATCCCTAGGTAGGTGCAGAGTTTACACAAGATTTACTAGCTCATATGAGTCAAACGTGACACGTATTTCATAGTCGTTCTATCTTATGGCTAATGTGAAAATCGGTTGCCTGAAAGACATTTTCTGGGTTCTCGTGTAGAGTTAGATAATGGGAATTTATAAGAAATTGAGGCTTTGAAACTGAACGCTGGTTTATTTGGTTTATTGCTACACGTTTTTAGCCGACTTCCAAAAAGAAGGAGGTTATCAATTCGACACGTATGTGTAATTTATGTGAATAACTAATTGAGACCAGGCGGTCGTTGAATGTATTGGTGATGACGTTCACAATGATTTCTGCTTCTCATACTCCAAGAGAATTACATAGTGAATTTATTTTATTTAGAAATTCAGGGATATCATTGCTATCGAACTTTTAATCAATTTTCAATCAACGTCTGATAATCGTACTGTCAATTCTATTTGTCCCAGCGTAACCGTACTAGCGTAAAGCCACATTCATAAAACCGATGTGGAATGGAAAGCTAGTTATGAATAAATTATGTTGGTTTACTTTAAAGATTACGCGTTTCGATCAGGTTTATGGAGGTTAATCTGTTATTAAAATGCAACCGCACACGCTCTATGGAAGTCGCAAATTTGATGTTGTTTTTTTTTTACTGCTTTGTTTTCTGTACTATTGTTTCATTTCTTCTGGGGCCTTTTTGTTTTACTGCGTACTAATAATTGGAGTCAATTTCATGTGCATTTCATTTATGCCTTGTCAGTGGCAAAATGGGCATGTTACTTTGTGTCTGTGTATCTGTGCGTCTGCCTACCAAACGGATAGACTGGTTTAGTAACAGCATTTTAAATCGAAATCTAGTTTAATTGGGATGATTCTTAGCAAAATTTCATCAAAATCGGTTCAGCCGTTTTTGAGATAGTGAACTTTAAAGCTAAAATGTCATCGTTATTCAACTTCTATTAGTTGGTTAAGTTAGGATATGTGTTTAAGGCCAGGTTACATACTCGTACATGTATTTAAGGCCAACTTGCACACTAACCTGGCTTACACACTAATCCGGGGTCAACGCAAATATGTCAAGTTAGACCCGGGTTAATGTCTAACCCACGTCGGTGCAAGTCGGCCTAAGTGAACTTGCCCTAGGATTTTCGGGTTAGTAGCATTTTGTCTAAAAAGCAAATGGTCGATGTCGTATTTAACTGGCCGAAATAGCAACTCATATTTAGTCTTAGTTTATCTGTGTAGTTTTCGAGTAGTCTAAGTAGCAGCTCGTCTAAACAGTGGCTAGGTTAGCTTAGTGATTAAATGTGTAGGCGCCAAGCGCCTAAACTACACGGAATAGGAGCTCCGCTCAGCGGAGCTCCGTCAACATTGTAGTAATAATATTACTAGTTACTTAACCTAATTTAACTGCTGTTTAGACCAGTCGCTAAATAGACTAGTTGCTATTTCGATCACTTTTAATTTAGACGACATGATTAATATTAGCTACTGTTGTTTTAAGTGCATTGGTAGATATCTGTTTTATAGCTCGCCCACTTGAAGCAAGAAAATCTCAATCTTTTATTTCGCTAATCTTAGTAAATTCCATAAGTTTGAAATCTCTTCAAGGAGATTTAGGAAATTTCGTCGAAAATCAGGGTCTGGAAAGGTGTTATTTTAGCAGGGTGTACGGAGCACCGTCCTGCCCACCGATTTTACAAAATACACCTGTTAAAATACCACTCGAAATAAGACAGTGCTAATCTGTGCGCCATTTACTGGTTGAATTAAAATTTTAACTATTTAAGGATAACCACTAGGTCCGTAGGTTTTTACTACTCTGCAGGAAATTCATATTCATCACATTTTTTCTTCACTTTCGAGTGGAATTGTCACATGTATGATCGATTCTGTAAAATTGATACCTTGGTTAAATGAATTTTAATCTCACATTTTATCTTGAACGTTAGCTATTAAATAAATATTACACTAAAATTGTGCGTTTCTTGTTTGTTAAAAATATTCGTATCCGATTATTATAAACTATTATTTTTAGAGTAATTTAATCTGTAGTTTCGTGAAAATATAGCCCTTTCCAACCGACTTGCATTAATCGTGCAACTTACTTCACAAAAATCTGGATGATGCGTGAATTCGTTTTTCGACACGCAACCGATACCAATCACGCGTGCAGATCTCTTGCAACGCAGTGAACATAGCCCGTGACGCCGCGACCCTTTAGTGGCTCGCGACTCACCTGCGATGATGGCTGCGTTTTTTGGCGAGAGAGGGGCGTCACGTAAGTACTTGTTTTGACACATTTTATGTGCTCAATTAAACAAATTATGGTATTTTTATCTAGGTTTAAGAGTTATTCTATCGTATGCAGTAACATAAACATTAAAAATATTAGCTCTTTTCTGTAATCTTGTTCAAAAAATAATGTTGCACGATCGTGTGCGTTCGGTGTTTAGCCGTGAGTGATTTTTTACCTAAAGTTATGGACCTTAGTTGTATTTGCAACATTCTTTTTGTTTTTAGGCCGTCTTTTCGGTGATGATGCCATAGCGGCTATCCTAGAAGCCATGGGAGATGGAAACGACTCCGATATTAAAGAATTTCGGGATGTTGAAGACGAATTCAAACCGTTTTATCCGATAGGCTGCTATCACAAGGTACGACAGAGGATATAGATAATGAGGAGAAAGATGCGCCAGACGAGCAGAGGCAGATGCTGGACGTTCCCGGTACTCTTCAATCTTGCTTTGCTTCATGCTTGAGCAAGAAGAACGCCCTCCATCTACACCACCTGCACGATCGGTGCTTACACCTCTTCAACATTCTCATGCGAGCCCAGCAGTCTCTGGTTTGGAGTCACCCGTGCCAAATGTTTCACCGCTATCGTCTGCAGCTGAAAGAGTACGAACATCAACTCGTAAACGAACTAGGCGCCCTCCTGCTAATACACTCGAGGCTGTCCCTCAACGGAACTAAAAACGAGTAGAGTTGAAGTTATGAAGCTTATTGGTATTCATAATATTAATGGGATGCTTTCAATGCCCGAGAGTTTCAATGTACTGACGCAGTGGTCTTTCTTTGAAAACGATATCTAGAAAAATTACATAAAAAATACATTGTTCCCACCTAAACTAATGAATGAAGGCTTATTCGTAATTAAAACAACTGAATTAGTTACAAATAATAACATAAAACGTCGATTAATGTTAATAAATGTAGATTTTACCCTGGTGTATTAATTGTATTTTATTGTTAAGTTGCACGATCGTGCATTTTACGAGTTATTCCTGAGACGAATAATCGTGCACGTGATTTTCCTGAAAATAAAGCTTTTCCGAATTTTCTCACTATTTTTCTCAGCACCCTTTGACCATTAGTGTTCGCTTAAATAAAGTTATCTTTCAAAATTCTTGACTTTATCTTCTCGGTTGTAAAGGGATATGCATTTATCTCATAGCGGGTGGATGTGGGCTGATGTCATTGATTGATTATTTGAATAAACCAGAGCCATTCTCGTAGGTATATGATAGACCATAGTAGCAATTGTAAATAGCACTGAAAAAAAAAGATGATTAAACTACACTTTAAAAAAGATTTAAAAACTACAGACCTCAGTTCTTATGATAAAATTGTCTGAATTGTCGTCCAGCCAGATACTTTGAAACTTATTAACTTAAACCACCCCACTTTTCGGGTCGGGGGTTGAAAAAACTTAGTAGACGCATATTACGGCTTGAAAATATTGTATCACTACCTACACGTTTTTATTACAACCAAGTTACATTTAAACCCACTTCTATGATCAGACTAACTATAAATTTGGTATGGATGTGCAAAGTGAACGCCAATGCAAGTACCTACAGTTAGCAGAAAAGCTTGTATTAAAAATGTTTCAACAAAAATATTAAGAATTACCTACCTATCTCCACAGAGCATAGTCCAAAGGAGACGTTATTTCCCTCGCCAAAAATTTTACACAGAGTCGATGGATTGCCTGCGTATTTTTGGCATTTGTGTGACTGTCCTGTTTTGGTATGAGTGTCTACACACTCATATCTAACTCACATCCTACGAACGTAACAAATTTTGACATAAGCGTTAGACGTATGCGGTATGTGTGTAATTATCACGCCCCCTCGAAAACTGGTAGAAAAAAAATTGTGCAAGACAAGCTAAAGGCTGCTCTAGTCCGTCTCCTCTGACTCATTTAAATTACTTCGTGGTCATTTATCATAAAGGTAAGTAGTCTGTTAACAACTAAGACAGACTTAAGTTATTTGTGTAACATTATGGCCACAAACCACCAGCAAAACCTGAATCTCTTTATCTTCAAACTGCTCCTTCAAAATATTTTTTTTCTTAACTAGGCAAACAGTCCTTCCAGCCAAGAGACTTCCGTGGCCCACCCTCGTTGTTAAAGTGTGGCAAGTCGGGCCAAGGTACACAAAGGAGCTAATTGTTTGCGCGCGCCGGGCATCCACAAACACGGGCAAAAACACCGCGAAACCATTTTTTTGCTTTTTACCGGGTGATGGATGTGGCTCTTGGTAGACGTTCAAACGTTCTTGTAGACGCTTCTTTGATATTATTAAGGAAACATTGAAGATTATTGCGATGAACATTAAAATTAGAAACTTGGATAATCAAGTGAACTAGAACAACCATGTATTGTGTTGTGACCCTTTTTAACCGACTTCAAAAAAAGGAGGTGGTTCTCTATTCGTCGGAATATTTTTTTTTTGTATGTTCCCCGATTACTCGAAGACGGCTGGACCGAATTCAAAAATTCTTTTTTTGTTTGAAAGGGTATACTTTCTAGTTGGTCCCATTGTCACCAAGTCAGGATCTGATGATGATGGGATCCCAGGGAAATCGAGGGCAACCCTCAAATTTTATAAGGACGTATCAGACTCCTTTTTTTGAAGTCGGTTGAAAACGAATCATAATTCATTAATTTGTGAAATAAAGCACTTTTAACATAAACAACCATGAGATTCAATCAATTCAAATTCAAATTCAAAATTTTATTCAGCAAATAGGCAGTTGAATGCTCTTTTACACGTCATTTTTTTTTTAGTCTACCAGCGCTTTCGGAAAGACCATGATTGCCAAGAAGAATGCGCCGCAAGAAACTTGGCACAAAGTCATTTTTTCTAAAAACAAGTTACATTAGCTCTTACAATACGTAACCACAGACAAATTACACAAAGAAACCTCACTCCGTCATTAAAAGATTAAGAGAGAGAAAAAAAAAATACCGCGTTTTAGAAACAAGTGTAAAAAGTAATTATTAGAACAGCAAAACCAGAACACTTTACTTTACTGGCACGTTTTAATTGAGCAGGAGATGTATAGGGTCTCCAGGTCAAATATCTGTGAAAATTTAAATTACAAAGGGATGTATAGGGTCCCAGAATTAATACTATAATATAATACTTAATCTAAATGGATTAGAGATGTATAGTCTCTAGGGTCAATTTAAACTAAATTTAAAATCAGCAGAGGTGTAAAATGCCTCCACGGTCAAATAATAAGTATAATAATACATATACATAAACTGGAGATGTATATGGTCTCCAAATGTCAAATAACAAAAATTGATGAAATATACATTTCATGTCATCATGTCAAATAAATAAAACATTATTTATGTCAATTGTATTACAATTAGTACGCCGCGGACAACGGCAACAGAGCCGGACACCATACACGAATATCTTCGGGATGCAGCCAAGTCACATTGGTGTCCTAATTATCTTCTGTTTTCAGCTTTGGCCAGGTGGTGCCATCACATAAGTATTCATCCACTTTGTAATATGCTTTTTTCAAGAGAGCGGTCTTTATGTATGTTTTTAATGAATTGTGAGGCAATTCCCATGCATCTACAGGCACTTTATTGTAGAACCTCATGCAATTTCCCAAAAAAGACTTACTGACTTTTCTTAGAAGAAATTTAGGGACGGCAAGTTTATGCTTATTCCGAGTGTTGAAACCATGCACATCCGACACTTTCTTGAAAGATTTGATGTTCTTGTGTGTATACAATATTACATCATATATATACTGAGAAGCTACTGTAAGGATGTCGATTTCTTTAAAGCGTTCTCTAAGTGAATCTCGGGAGCCAAGATTGTAAATAGACCGGACCGCCCTCTTCTGCAGGATAAAGATTGTCTCTATGTCGGCCGCCTTGCCCCAAATTAGGATGCCATAAGACATAATGCTGTGAAAATAACTGAAGTAAACTAACCGCGCGGTTTCTACATTGGTGAATTGCCGGATTCTTCGTACAGCATAAGCGGCAGAGCTCAATCTACCAGCAAGACCAGATAGGTGTGGGCTCCATTGCAAATTGCGATCTAAGGTAAGCCCGAGAAAAACAGTCTCATCCACGAGGTTCAGCTTCTCTCCATTTAATCTGATAGTAGTGTCAACCTGTCTTACATTAGGCAACGAAAATTTTATACATTTCATTTTAGCTGCATTCAATAGTAAATTGTTTGCAGTAAACCATTTCAGCACATCTCTTAGAGTCTCATTGATGTGATTTTGATCTTCCTGTTGCCTGTTGACTTTAAAAATGAGAGAGGTATCATCACGAACAGTACTATGTCACATTTGTGTTCTAGCAGCTGGGGCAAGTCATTTATGTACACCAAGAAGAGAAACGGACCCAAAATAGAGCCCTGTGGTACTCCAACTTCACCGGTGATCCACATGACTGGACTCTATGTATGTCTACTTTCTGGATTCTCTGACTGAGATAGGACATAACAAGGTTCAGTGCATTCGTTGTGAGTCCGTAGTGTTCAAGTTTGCGGATAAGCGTCTCGTGTTCCACGCAATCAAATGCCTTGAAGAGGTCACAAAATATTCCTATTGCATCTTGCGATTGTTCCCATAATTAGTTAGTTCCAATAGTTTTCTTAGTCGCTTTGGTTTTGTTACTGTCATACTGTGTATTGTTTTGTATATAAATTAATAATTTCGCGGATAACTCGCGTACTTACGTCAGTTGACTATAGCCCGACATGTAATCGTAATCTGACATACGTGATTGATCAGTTTTTTCACTACTTATAGCATTATTGACTAAAAGTCGGACGATACAAACACGTCAAGTTAAATAAAATTAATTTACTAAATTAGGAAATTAAGTTTTAAATATTTAGCAGCTACTAGCCTCATAATCGTAACTCCCACGTCTGGAAAATTCGCCGACTAGCTCCGAATTTCTTACATCTCAGCGCATAACTGCTAGTGTTATAGTCTTATAGCCGGCTAATGACGGTCACGACATTCCCTCTTGGTACTTTAAGTAGAGTATTAGACGCTCAACTTGCGTAATTGTGATAATATTTACCATGAATGACCTAAATGTTGGAGATTCGAGACAATTAGCAACAGCAATGGCGGTTGGAGTACGCCATACGCTAAGGCGTCACTGCGCATTAATTTGTGCGAAAACGAGCAAAAAAACGTATCTAATTCTTAACGAATGGAACAAAACCCGGAAAAACATACATATAATACAAAAACTCTTATTTGAACACCGCATAATAAAACAGAATAAAGGTAGGTACAAAGAAAATACACGGTAGCAATAAGCGGCCTTATCTACAGAGCGATCTCTACCAGGCTCTTATAATGGAAAGAAACGAAATAATATATTTTATGTATTTTTTTAATGACGTTTAAAGGAATAATGACAACAGTGCATAGATGAATACCCGCTTTTACGTACCTAAGTACTAAATGTAACAATTTTTTAAACCCTTTAAAATTTCAATTTAATTTATTTTAAAACCTCTTTCTAACTCAGAACCCACAGAAGCTTAAAGAAGAGTTCAATCAATGGCATGTAAATCTCACGTTTCCGGCAAGAAAACCGGACACGGCTCCAGGCGCAGCCGTAATACCGTAAACCGATTGCACGTAAGACCGCCGTTTGGCCGGTAAGCTGATTCGCTCGCTTTTAACATTCGTTACTTTCAACTTAGTGGGATTACTGGCTACTTTGATCATGCTGCCAAAATATCGAACGGGGATTGGGAGCGCTATAGTTTTTGGAAATAGAATTGGTAATTAATTTCACATGATCTATTTCAGCCAGTGACAATTTAACAATTTTTTATTATTCCGTAGGTATCTAAAAGTGAAAAAACTGAACCCTTAATAAAATCACTTTTTTGACCGTCTGTTGTCTGGTTATCAGTCTTTCAATCCCAAGTACCTAAATCAAAAATCACGAAGTAAGTGAGCCACAAGTCAAGGAAACATCCAAAAAAGGTACAGAACCCTCAGGGCATGAGTCCGACTCGCACTTGGCCGGTTTTTTATACATAGAAGAAGAAGTAAAAATTTGAATTATAGAATACGACGTTTCTTCACAGGTAATGTCAGTATTGTTGACACATTACTATTTTAGTTCACGAAGCAAAAACTTTATTATAAAACGTGATAAATAAAATTAAAAAAATAATCAAACTTTACGAAAACTAATTCTGTTCACATCACAAACACGATCTTTGATTAAGACAAAAATATGGCAGGCA
This sequence comes from Clepsis dumicolana, assembly GCA_963691665.1. Taxonomy (NCBI): domain Eukaryota; kingdom Metazoa; phylum Arthropoda; class Insecta; order Lepidoptera; family Tortricidae; genus Clepsis; species Clepsis dumicolana. The sequence goes on from OY829514.1 coordinate 7,377,166, forward strand.
TTGATGCATAGTTTTAACAACAACCTAGTATAATTACTAACCAGTTGATATCCATGATCAATTGATAACAGTGAAGTAAAGATTCAGAGTTAACTAAATTATTCACTAAATCAATTGGTGCTTCAAGTTTGTTAATTAAAACATCACGAGCACTCGCCTGACTCATTTAAAATTCGTTTCTAGGTTTCAGCATTGTTGCATATTTCAGTTTCATAAATATTTTTTGAAACATTGAAATTATTGTGAAACTGACGGGTTGATTTACAAGTTTTAAATAGTAGCCTTTATGCAGAGATACAATGTTAATGCTACGTGTTGTATCTAAATCAACAAGACAAACTAGTTAATGCATGACATTCATAGACTGAGAGGTAGCAGAATTACTTTGCATATCTGCGAATAACTTTAATGACGTACATAATAATATGCGTATCTGTGTATCAATGTCACACTAAATCCATTTCAGCTAAATCATTCAAAATGTTGTTAAGAACTCTTGCACATTTAATGAAATAAGAATGGGTATCGATTGTTGTGTGTGATATTAAATACCAATTTGATACCCATTATTAATTCCACCAATCACGTATTCACAGGGGCCCACCTTAACATTTAAAACCCAATCAAAATCACTAATCCTTTGAAATTGATTTCATAATACGAGGACAAAGTTATAATTAAGTTCTGCAACAGCAAATCAGGTAATCGCGTTCTGATTCAACAGATTTGAACTAAATCACAATTTTCAGGAACATTCGCTTCTATTCGAGTTTGGGGTCAGTAATTACAATAAATTTTCATCACATAATTAGGGTAAAGAAAGACAAATGGCTCTCCCAGTTGGATCCTTGTTTTCTGTGCCACTGTCATCCGTGTTATGCCTATGTGCGGGTAGTTTTAAACATGGGGTTCATTACTTTTTGTGCGTTTTGCCTCTAGTAATATAGCATTAGTAAAGTCTTTCGGAAGAGTTGGCTGATTCTTGGCGCCCAAAGTTTGGTGAAGCTATACTGGGACCTTCTTTAATAGAATGCTAAATTATTATTTTTATAATTATTTACTTAGGGACCTACTAGTAACTTAATACTTTCTACTTTTGGTTTTGGTGGTGACCCCAAATTGACCCTGTATAGCGATTTGAGAATCTGACTAATGAAGCTTGAGATAATAGTACAGGCTTTGCCTAGATTAGGACTAGGTCAATTGGTCTCAACTCTCAAAGTGTCCCATGATATTTTATTATTTATTCTGTTTATTTGTTTATTAACTTTATTATTTGGTTTCAAGCATTTGAAAGTAAAAACAAAAAACCTAGAAGTATTTTTTGAGATAACTGGCTTTCATTTGAGCAGTATGACAGTTTCTTGCTCTGTTTTCAACACTTGAATTAACAAATACCTTTTTTAATAGCCGCGTAACTGTCATAAAGTGAAAGTGAAACATAAAGTATCGGACCCTTTCCTAATTATCCCTTGGCAGATGCCACTGAAGCGTTGTATGACACATAAAACTACAGACAACCTTTAAACTTCTGCCGTTAGGTAAGTTAATTTCATTTCAATTTGGACTCAAACGTGTGAGGCATTAGGGTTGCTGCGGTTTGGGCGGTTGTAAAGTTATGTTGGTTAAGGTATAGTTTTATGGTTGGATGTTTGGAAAGTGCAAGTGTTCAGTGGAAAGAAGGCTGTTTATCGCCTGCCCCGGGCGGGTCGACTCGTTACACGTACCGCTTGTGTACCTAATGTACGGATTGTGAAAGCTTCACGTAGTTTAGGTATCAGATAACTACCGTGGTAACACCGCTCTTATTTTTTTGTTGCGGGCGTGAGGAGACAATGTTTGTTGCTTTGTTACTCTGTTGGAAATTATATGGCAGTATTGTCAGGTTACGTAGAATTTAGGTCTCCTGAAATAAGACAATCGCTAGCCGATTTAAAAGCTAGAAGAAGTGGAAAAACAATAACAATGTATGTATTGTATTATGGCTCTTTATACTGCACATGAAACACTAATATTTAACACAAATACCTATTTAGAACAGCTAATTTATTTCCCTTGAAGTAATAATAATTCACTGAGTTTTATAATCCCGACTTTGAAAATAAAGTTTTTCTCGTACAAACTGGCACCCCTTTTTTCGTCCCCTTAGGGACATAATTAAAAAAAATGGTTTACGTGCTCTATTATTTCACTTCAAGAGTCTATTTACTACGTTTCGCAACTAAAACTTCAAAAATAACATTTTCCCATACTAAACCCCCACACGCAAAATAGGCGCAAACTAGTCGTCGAGTTGCGGAAAATAGCCCGTGCTACAATTATTACTAAACCCCCACTCCTTTTTTCACACCTTTAGGGGTAGAATTTCGCAAAATCCCCATGAAAATCCCTCCTGATTCCTTATTTACATCATAAAGCGAGAATCTATGCAAATTTTCACCTAATTATCTAAGTTGAATGGTTTGGGCTGGACGTTGATGAGTCAAGTCAGTCAGTCATTCAGTAACCTAACTATTTTTTGACAACCGTCATCGCATTCAAATGTCAATTTGTGTGCGACTGTGATCGCTAGCTGTTTCCGATACCAATTGTCAGCCCATACAAAAATTTAACACGATGCTGATTGCGAACGAGTTAGACAGTATGCATGCAGGACTTTCCTTTTTATATGCATATAAAGGTAAATAATATAAATAATGCTTATATAAGAATTCCATCGTTATTATATTGCTACCTTCGTAAGGAAAACCAATAACTTATTTTAGTATTTTTATGTAAGAAAAACTCACGATAACAAGCCGCAGGACAATCGAAGCAAATTATTTTTCATCCGTCTCAAATATCAGGCAAATGATAAATTGAAATATCTTGCTTGTCAAAAATAAATTGTCAAACTCAAATATAAATACAAAAAGTTGAAGTTTTGACGGGTTTTACTTGTAAATAAACGTGGATCAGTTTAATACTTTCAGATCTATCAAGATAGAAATCTATGAAGCTTATCTCTGTGCAAATTAGGTATAAACCTAAAATCCGAATACTAAATGTTATTCAACGCATGTATATCTAGATACAAAACATATTGAGTTTATTCCAGCGGTCAATTGAGGCTCCATCTATTGAGGGATGCGAGAACCCCGTCTTTGTATTCAGGCCGCCACGGGTGGGATAAGCCGACCTAAATGGTGGAATCGCACAATGGCTCCAGATATATTAGCAGGTGCCAATGTTTGAGGGTGTCGTCTCAGAATCGATAGGTATCAATGGGATGAGAACTTCAAAGTGGAAATGATTGACATTATTATACAAAAAAAATGCTGTTGGAGACTTCTGAAGGTGCCAGAAACGCACATGACTGAGAAGTCAAATGCCTGAAAAATTTTGGCTTCGGCACCGAGCGATCGTCACGAAAACGCATGTTAAAATTACTTTTCACTTCTCATGCTCTAAAAGCTCGTATTTATGCTGGGTGTAGGCAGTAGGCTGTATAAAACAGGTTTTTATGCTCTAGTGCATAAAGTAAGATCTTCTTCCAAGACCAAGCCAATCGGGCAAAACAGCCACGCACACTTTACAACGTCGTATAATATTTTATTTTATTTTATTTCGTTTCTTAAGCGGATATTGTACGACTAAGGCAATCAGGCCAGCAGGCACAACACAATTTGCCAGAATGACAGTTTGACATTTTTAACGCAAAAATTGATCTCAGTGGTGTCGTTTTCATATGATTTGTTTGCAATGATCTCGGATTTGACATATTTTTTTAGATGCAAGAAAACGGATTACAGTTGGTAATTTTTAAACAAAAATTTGACTGCTCTTTAATTTTGAAGTGAAAAGCAATCAGCTTGGTTGGATATAAACGTAACTGGTCAAACGCCGCTGTTTAAGCACTAGTTGTACAAAGTATACTGTTTTGTTTGTTTTGGTTTAAATAAGAAGGTACGATTTGAATAAGAAAAATGTACCACACTCGTATAATGCGTAGCTAGCAGTAACTGCGTAAGTAATTTTACAGATTTATTTCATTTGCTTTTTCGAAATGTACCACCACTGACTTTCACTATGTCGCTTTTGTGATTATTATCTTGAATTCAAATAGCCGAATATTTTTTATACAACAAAATAGCAAGTATAAATACGAGGAGTGTTACAATACTTAATCTGGATACATTGTTGGTTTGCTTTTTGTATGTTGTGATATTCTCTTTTAAGCGGCTGAAAGTTGAATGTGAATGTCTTGCGAGTGAATTTAAGAACTATATCTAAAGTTTTATTTATAGTTTTCCTTTTATAGGTACTGTGAAATGGGTGGTGTAACTTTGCAATCTTATTCTATCTGAAGGTCGAGCACGACTTGTCGAATCCTGCGTAACGTTACGGTTATCGTATCGAGATCGAGAAACCTCGTTCCATAATTTAGTTCCAAATACGCTCACGGGCGAGCCCTGTTTCAAACGTCATACAAACTCGACAACGTTTTACTATTCGATTTTACGTGACGTAGGATTCGACAAGTCGTGCTCGACCCTCGGTTTGTGTCTTAAGGTTTGAATTTACTTTATCTATTTTTATTCATTGTTTTTTATTTAACCCATTAGGTATTTACTTACTTACATACTTCAATTATTATATCCATATAGCCACTAGAAGGTAACCTGAAAGATTTTAAACCGATTTACATGTATGAACGTTGCAAACAACGTTCAACGTACAAAGTCTATATTTATTCGTAAGCACACCCACCCATGCCCGCAGCCTAACTGGCTTAAGTCATTACGTTACACGTCACAGTTGAACATAAAAAAAAATTGCTGCGTCACAAGGTTTAACATAATTATGTACGTATTTAAATCCGAGCCTAAAGCTACATTTTATACTTCCATGCAACAAGTGAACAGTCAATATGTTGACCAAAAATATCGTAACAAAAGACGATTGACGGGTCGCCGGTCAAACGATACGCTTTCAGGAAATTCTGAATAATTTTGCCAATGCCCACAATAATGGTAACTCTATAGTGTTGTCGTCGTACACTTTGTTAACTGCTTTCTTTGATGAGTTTGCTAACAAGAGGTGAACTTTTTGTTGTTCTAGAATAAATTTAAAGTTTGCGTGTTAGTAACAGATAGTCTGTGGTATCAATTAAAGCTCTTATTAATTCGATAGACTTCGAAAAGTTCAAAAACTTTGACGTTTGTATTATCATTATAAATCTTACGCCTAGACGCTGAAATCTCTCGTCATCCTTCTTACTGAGAGTCAAAGTGTGAATTAAGGACTACGTTAGCATGTCATCAACTTTAAGATTCACTTAGCGCGCATGCAGAATATTCTTTGAAGACAAAGAAAAACTGTCCCGGGTCGCTTAAAAAATGCGTCGCACGCCTGTAAAACTAACGCGAAGTAGGACGATATTGCAATAAAAGTACCCACGGCTTCCCGTGGCCAACTATTTCTATGATCATCCACAGTAGTATTGGAAAAGTTTTTCGATCTACTGAATAGTGAGCCGTACGTGGGACATAAACGGTGCAGATGGGCTCGCTGCTATTATTCTACAACACAATGTTGAACGTTTTATACCTTTCTTGATTTAGGTAAAATGTTGAAGGTTCCGTCTTTTAAACAGTGCATAAAGCCAGTGTTCGCGGGTTACTGTTGATTGGGTTCTGTTAGATACAATGTTCACGTTTCCACACTAAAGTGACAAGTGGGTTTTAACATAACTATTACCTAGAAGATGTACCTGTTAACAGACGGAGACCTGAGGACAGGGGAGTATTTTACTTGTGATTTATAATCATTTTATGTTCCTACCAGCGGTGGGCTTTTAGGTACCTTGTCCGCGTTGCATCGTCAGTGGATGGGAAAAATTAAATAGGAACAAATAATTGAATTTAGGTACAAACTGAGTAGGTAACAAACATCTAAACATCCAAACTTTCTCATTTTTATAAATTCCCTGTTTTAGTAACTATAAAATATCGAGATAATTTTTAGGATTTTACCTCTTATAATGTCTTAAATATTGAACGTTGAAATATTTTCATAAGTGTCTAAAATTTATTGTTTTCTAGTTTGAAACTCGCCATCAGATGCTCGGTGACGCGCGCCGGTATGCGCTTCATACGTTGAGGCCGTCGAGGGGGCTATTCTTAGCTTAGTAGACACAAGTTGTGAAAGTACTCAAAATGTTAAGGTGTATGAATGGATTTTTATCAAGAATTTCAACTCATTATCGTGTTGAAAAGAGAAACATTATTTCCGAAAGAAATTCTTTACTAACGTAAATACGTTCACGTGACGCAGAGGCATGAGGCCGCACAGGACGACAAGATTTCAAATATAACAACTGTAGGTACTTCCATTAAACTGACTATCAATTTAGTACATGTTTTTTTTTAATTAACAAATTACAAGAAATCGGTGGTTTTTGACGTCCTTCCTACTTGTTCGACTTCTGTGACGTTTAGATACATAAGTATATACTTGTTACCACAGTAATCATACTGAATAAACTTGTTTATAGTATTTAAAGTGGTTAACAAATATCATGTCTACCGTTGTCATAATCGCCGCCTTATTAAACATTGTCGATACAAGCGCAACACCTTTGTAGCTCACAACCTATGTCACTTATGTCAGCTCGCGGCGCTTTGTGATCTCGACTGTACCGCCGGCGGCACGACGTGGGCGTCTGTATCGTGCACGGATCCCTACCTAGAGAATGCTTAAGAAATTGTAAGGCTGGCACTTCACTTGGCAGTATTTGCCAAATGTTTGTCCTTCCATCTCTGTTATTCAGGTGCAAAACAAAAGAGAGGCGACAGGAATATTTGTTAAGTGCGGCCAAGTGAAGTGCCAGCCTTATGCGAATTTCGGGACGGTATTTTGGAACATTTATTGATTTTGTTTACATGATTTTGATTAAGTAGCAGTGATCTCAGTAGGAGTATCTTTTTGTATTTTTTCTCCCAATTTTTTTTATTTTTACGGTTTTCCCGTGAATATCAATTATATTTTTTATAAACTCACTGAAACATGAATACACAGAAAAAAACCAGAAAAATGCCAACCCCGGGAATCGAACCCGGATCCTCGACACTCCGGGTCGTGTGCTTTTCCCCTACACCACGATTGGACATAGACAAGCTAAGATTTGAATACATGGAAAAAATTCGGCCTTTCCTCTATGTCCAATCGTGGTGTAGGGGAAAAGCACACGACCCGGAGTGTCGAGGATCCGGGTTCGATTCCCGGGGTTGGCATTTTTCTGGTTTTTTTCTGTGTATTCATGTTTCAGTGAGTTTATAAAAAATATAATTAAGTAGCAGTGGTCATGGTTTTTAGTGACGATTTGTGCCACCCTTATTGGTCAGGTGGAACGAGAGGTGGATTGACAGTGACAACTTTAGACATCTGTTTACATTAACAAACTAATTTGCACGAATTATTTAATCAAAATGTCTCACTAGATACTAAACTTAAACTGGTCGACAAATATTATCTACAGTTGTCGAGATAGCCGGTTTCGCGGGAATGTCGAACATTGGCGTTCCTCGCGCACAACACGTGTGTAGCTCACTATGTCACTTATGTCGGCCCGCGGCGCTTTGTGATCTCGACTGCACCGGCGGCGGGACGGTGTGCTCGACTGTACCGTGTACCAGGTAGGGATAGGGATTCATAGCGATTGCCGCCTTTAAGGAATGGTAGAGTCGAAATTGTTATGGCTTTAAAAGAGTGTTTGTTGATTGAACATAAATAGATTGGTTGTTGGCCGAGCGGGCCACAGAACTGAGAACTAAAAAGGGGAATGATACGTAAAATTATTATACTATTTCAGAAAAAAATGTGTCGAAAATAGAATCAAGACTACATAGACCATCTTTTTTTATGCTGGTTGTAATGCAGTAATACCCAAAGATGAATAAAACCAAGCGCATTCGCGCAGAGTTATCATTACGAAATAAAAATCAGGCAACAATGTTACAAGTAAGACATCGGCGTACCTTCGGGAGCACGGCCAGGAGCGCGAGTTAGTGGATGCCGATGTTTTCAAACCCGTCGGCGCAAATAACATTAGCATAGTTATCGAACGCCGGATGAGACCTCTGTAAAGGTCCCGGCGGGCCGGGGACGGCTCTTAAACCCGCTTTTCCGATAATGACTATCGATGATTCCGCCCCAAAGAGGCCCGCGCACAATATTATTACGTAGTTTCCCCGTTGTGGGAAATTGCGAAATAAAACATGGCCCCAGCATTCAGTTCGGAGGTATTTCGGGGATGAATTTATGCTAGCGTTTTGTTGGTCATTATATTGAATGTACTTTAATGGGCAATCATTTTAGGAGTGTTTGTCGCAGAAGAAAGTACCCAGTTGTATTAATCTCTTTACCGCATGAGGCCAGAAAGGAATGTTGTTATATCGGCGACAAAAACTGGCATGGCAAACCCTTGTTGCCCTTGATTGTAGTATAATATTGCAAGGCACAAAAGGCATTTCATCTTAGCCCTCTAAGATTTCAACGCATCTGCAACCCCCCCCCCATCAGGTGACCCACTTGCTCGTTTGCCTAGCATAAAGTATAAAAAATGTATTTTAAATGTAATGTTGGTAGGTATAATTATAGTATTGCCAACAACCCCCTAGGGGTCTAATGCGTTAAGTTTTGCAACGGAAAATAAGCAAATATCTGTTTCTAAACAGTAGGTGTGTGCAAAAAAGATGAGAGACTTACGTACATCATAAAAGCCAGTGTACTAAGGGTGCAGTTATCTGCACAATCAATACTTTTATACCCATACCAATATCGAGAATACCTTTCTGGATGTACAGTACTTGTTCGTCAGCGAACAAGTACTGTAAACCCAGAAAGGTATTCTGGTGATCGTGACTGTCGCTCTATTATAGGCGGTGTTTGACAGAACAGCAATTTTAAATGCTTATTTTTCTAACATGAGCAGCAGTATATTTCAATATGAGTGAGATACCATAAAATATAACTGTAACTAAAATTAAATATAACTATGCAATTTAATTTAAACTAGTTGTGTTATAAATCTGTTATACCATTACATACAATAAACGCAGTTACCCGTTTTGTGGCATTTACTCCAGTTAAGTCAGTTAAATTACTGGAAATCCAATAATTAAGTAGTTAAATAAAAGTATACCTATAATTATTTAATTAAAATTTACTAGTACTGACAATAACATTTATAATTTTCCTATGAAACCTACAGTGAGCATTTTATTAAAATCAGGTGCTTTTATTCTTAACTATGCTCGTAACCACACGATTTTAAATTAATTGATAGGTACACGTGCTTCTTTAAAAAATAGAATTATGCAGAGCTTGAAATTATTATTTTCCCTTTTAAAACATCCTGGTGTAGCAAAGAAATAAATGCCTGCAAAGCTAATTCTAAGTATCAAAATTAAGCTTTAGGATTTTTTCTTTCTCACAATAAAGGCTAAGAGTAAATTGTAACGGCAGTCCCTGACGTGATGGGCACACCAAATTCCAAAATTACCCAAAGCCCCGAATATTAATAATAAATGTGAAATAATAACATCAATTCAGCCCTATACAAATCAAAACAGATGTTTGTTAAACGGGGAAATTTTCAATTAATAATCTTTTCGTCGCATTAAAGCAGGCGGTGGAATAAAGGATTGAGAGCGTGAGATCCAATTTGTTACAATCTTGGAGGAAACGTTTTCAAATGAAACATTTTGTGTTCCCCGTGGAAGTTAAATTGTATTTCTTACAAGAACCTTGTTGGTTGGGCTTGTTTGCTCTGCGGATGAAACTTACCGTAAGCCCTTCCGATGCCTACAGCGGATTAATTTTAGCTATGGTTCGCAACATGAGCAGGACGTTAACAAACAGTAATATTGGATCTCCAGGCTGACCTAAGGCGGACATACACTCACTAGCACAATTATTCATCGCCCACCTTGTTTCCCTGATTATCGTAAAATAATATCACAATTACAACTTACAGGAGTAACCAACTAATCAATACTTATATGAAACTATACCTACAAGGTAAATACGTCGTCGAAAAATCCCACAGGTATAGTTTGCGGTCTGCGCAGATCGGACATTCAAGCAGCGTATCTCTGCAGACTACGTACTCACTAAGCATAACTTTTTACAATAAATAATATAAATAATGGGCGATTAATGTTACTTCAGGTGAGTTATTTTTGTGCAAAAGTTTAAAGCGTCATCAATAAAACAAGTACTTAATAGCAAAAAGTTCAGTAACATAAGCTAGAAAACCCTTACCAGTAAAATATTCTTTGTAAACGAAAACGGTATTTTTACATCGACATCTTTCAGAGCTTTCTATTTACGTTTTTACTTTTATCAGGCTTATTTCCTAGATGTTCGATGAAATTGCGTCTTTGACGAGGCTTTATAAACTGATCTAAACTTAGGACATCTTCCTTCTATCAAAAAGAAACCAGAAATTGATTTCTTTTGCTTTCGATTTATAACTTAAATTAAGCTTGAAATAGAAAAAAGACTAATGAAAGAACATTTTTGAAATAAATAATAGTGGATACCACGACCAACTTATACGAGTACAGCTAGAGACGTTAGTTCTGACAAACCGAATACCTAACATTTTCATAGTAAACATCATAACGATTTCTTGTGAATCAATACGATGTCTCTGTCACGTTTATTTTAAAAATATTCTATGGTGTGGCAAGTCTACTGTACTTAGTACACAAAACTACTATTTAATTATTGGTAATTTACTGGTCCATTGTAAGATCCCGATTTAAGTGGGGTTCTTTACTTACTTGTTCTTACAATTTGGCTATTGACGGTAACTTTATAAAAAATATTCCGATTTTGAAACATAACTCAAAAAACCAACCCGCAGTGTTAAAAGACACAATTGTGCGTAAAATACAAAATAACTCCCCGCAAAACCAAAGCATCAGGCTGCGCTCGTTTGATTAAAATGCGAACACATTTGCGATTCAAATCATTTTTTTACTTATCATAAAGTATTCAAATGCTCAAGTTAATATTTCCGACACGTCTGCGGGGGTTTGCCACCCCCACCCCGTGGTGCAATGGTTAATTGTGGAACGTATGGTCAGTAGGTATTCAATATTTTAAAGAAATTATCACTAAAATCATTAGTGTTATGTTGCAGTAAAGTGCGATGTTGCTGTTAAACTGTAAAATAAGGCGTAAGTTATAAAACAGTGCGTTTGTTTATCTATGTCATGTCATGATTGATAGCTTTGTCGCGTTGTAAAAGAACACTTAAACAATCTCAGAAAGCAACAATATTCTTCCTCGACACCCCACATCCTCACTTGAATAAAGCAAGCTAAGAATAACGTATTTTACCGCATATAAATAATCAATCTTATAACAGCATCGGGTCTCTATTACCCATGTCCCCAATACGTTTCGGTCATTTGCCACCCGGGCGATCCCTAACAACGCCGATCAGTCATCCGAGGGAATTATTTCCCGTACCTTATATCATCAAATGCTCTCACAGTCCACACTTTAAGGCTGTATAAGGCTGTATAAAGCTGTATAAGCCTGTACTACTTTCCGTTGGTGCGATATCCCCTATTCGATAGGATGAACGAGGCCCTAAGGAAATGATGAGAGTGGCGGTCGCCCATCAATGTAATGTCACTGCGACGCCGAAGTATTGAGAGCTTTCTGATACACTCATGTATTATTTTATTGAAATTACAGGCTGTAAAGGGTTATGAAGATATACGTCAATCTGCCGGGCGTAGAGGAATTGTTTTATTATTCGTACGGCGAGGGCAGGGCGAACAAGTTGCTAAATTGAATGGTACTAGATAAAATATTTATGGTCTTAAGTTTAGAGATAGATTTTATACCATTTATAATTTACTAATTAAATACCCCTGACCCCATACAATGTGGCGATGCAATATTGCACTCACTTTAGTGGGACAGACTATTTTTACTTAAATTTGAACTAAAGCAAAACGTAAATGGCTATGGACCTCCGCAAAGTGCTCTGCCGGTATAAAGTTTGTTTATCCATTTACCTCTATTGATTTAAAAAACGGCATGAAAAAATACTTCATTACTATTAATTTTGACTGGTGTTAAATAACTATGTATGTGTATAAAAAAGTGCACTCGATATTTTTGCTCGTCAACAGCATGTAAGATGTGTGACATGTTCATCTTCATGCTAATAACTTTTCAGTAGAACCCGACAAATTGCCAGGGTGAACTAACTCCGCACCTGATCACAGCCTGTTACAGATATTAAAGGCAGCCAGCGAGTTCAAATTCATTCAGTTCGAGGAACAATGTGGATGCCACGGAGCACAAAATACTAAAAGTGTTCTTACAGGGGCAATTGAAATTACTCCAGAGCCATATTTCTAATTATGAGATCACACGGCCACTCAACGCGAGCTACCTATTTACCGCAATGTTGCTTAGCGTGATAATTATATGGAGCAATTAAAAGCAACACTCCCATTTTTTATACAGATTCCTCAACTAATTGCTCCAAATTGCTCCATCAATGTTTACTGGCAATTATTGGTCGACAAATCGCCCTTGTAAGTGCACCTTAAAAAAAGGAGACTAACGCGCACTTTCCGCTCTGCCAAAAATATGTAGGCAATTACCATATTCGTCATGAAAACGTTTACTTAGTTGTGTCCGTGTTTCGCATTTTTGTCAGTTTTGTTTTAGCTTGACTTTGTAGGAAAATAACACATCTTGACAAGAATGTTAGACGTGTGCTGTACAACTATACCTTCTGTCCCCCACGAAAAGTTGAAACAAAAATGCGTAAAGATAAGCTGACGGAAAGTCCCGTATAAATGCTTTGTGTCACGTAGTATCAAATTAGCGAAGTCTTGCTGTAATAATTAAACGTGAGGAAGCTGCGTTTGACTGCTTCAAATTATACCAAGTTATAGGGCAGGAATAAAGTTGTACAAACTAACGTACCTTTGTCAAGTTGCTTGTTAACACTATCGACTCCGAACGATAACTATTGCGGAAGCCATGCAGGAACTATACAGGGTATGTATGTATGTATGTATATATTTGTATTTTATGTACTTTAACGTTACATTACCTTAATGTTGATGTGTATTCACATTCCGTTCTTAATTTGCACCATATGTTATTCATACTAGGTAGGTGAGAGTTTCATCCCTTATTTAGCAAACTCATTTTACCGATAAGAAGTTATTAAATTACAGGTAGCGGAAAAAACGATTTTTGTACACTAACATTCATTTAATCTTATGGTAGGAGAGTAATAGTAGCAAAACATAAAAAAATAGAGGTTCTTATCGTATGGAGGGGTGTTCTGCACTTGTAGTTACCTATTTAAGAAACGAAATAAAGTTTGGTCCTTTCTCTTTGCTTGCTGCATTACGCTTGGATCATGCTATTACCGATGTTTACGTGGAAGTGGCAGTACTTTATGCTGTTTAGACATTTCGCTTCAGTATTGCGTCTCTTTAACTTAAAACTTGCCTCGAGTCGGAAAACATCGGGAGTGAACTCTTTAAACTGCGCATCGATCGGGCTGATCTGATTAGTGCTTACACTTGCTTGTTTGAGGATGAGCAGGTGCGGAGTTGCGATTTAATTTCGCTCATATTTTTAACCCCCGACGAAAAAGAGGGGTGTTATTAGTTTGACATGTGTATCTGTGCGTCTGTGTATCTGTGTATCTGTCTGTGGCATCATAGCTCCCAAACGGGTGGAGCGATTTCGATGCGGTTTTTTTTTCAATGGAAAGCTAGTTTAATCGAGATAGTTCTTCGGTTCACTATCGGTTCACGGTTCAAAATAGGTTAACCCGTTTTTGAAATGTTGAACTTTGAAATGACAATGTCGGGGGTTTTTCAACTTTTCTAACTTGGTTAGGTTAGGTTATAATTTTCATTGCACGTAAAAACCCAGCTTCTGAGGGTAAAATCGCATCGATTACATAGACAATTCTAACAAATGGCAATCAAAGATTAGCAATTAAACAAATCGGCATGTCGATGTCGTCCGATCGTCCTTCTGTAAATAGTGGAGACCTTTATAATCAAATTCGTAAGTTTCACCAATCGGATTCGATCTTAACCTCTACTAAGGACCGTTAAGTGGACATTTGAGATGCTCGTCTAGACTAGAGCTATTCGGCCTAACCGTGCTTAGTGTTTGAGGTTACTATGCCTTAAATTACTAATGCAATCTTAGTAAGGTGACATCTGTACAGGTTTGTGACCCCTATTCCCTTTCCAATATGTGTAGTCGAAGTTGGCATTCATTATTAAACACATAAGACACCACACATCATTAAACTATACTTTGCAGTCTAGCTTTAATCCATACTGCTATAATAATATATATATAAAAGAGAAATAAACTTTGTTTATTATTATTTTTTTAATAAGGATATAAGGATGATTTATTACAACACTGTTTGTTGATCGTGGGTAAACTACTACTGAACCGAGAAAAAGACATCAATACAAAGCTAGGTTATCCTTGATTGATATAGGCAGCTTTTTATCACAGAAACAAGCAAAGTTAGCAAAAAAGGTTACTGGTAGGTACCTACTACAGCCAGATATAAAAATGTGATACAAATGTACAAAAGCGTTAATGTACTTTTGATGCTAACCGTCGAAGAAGTAGAGAACAATTGTAAATTATAATCGTATATTATCCAGTCGCGCATGTTCCATCTTCTTGATTTACATAATAGAACTAATTGTTACTTAGAATTCGACTTTCAGAGTGACCAAAAATAGTTGTCACACAGTAAGGGCAGGCTCATCGAAGCCTGAGATGTACAAATAACAAGATCATAAAGTCAGCGGAGCGGAACAGTTTAGCAAGTCCGTATCAATTCCCGGTCCAAGTCAAAGAGTCACTTTGATAACATTCAGGACCCGCAAGCTTAATTTGTATAAATCAAATTTGGTACCGTTTAACATAGGCTCATTTCGTTATGGGAGGTTGCGGATTTAATTTCAGTTATTGAGTTGGAACGGTTCTGCTGTAAACATTAATTTAGACCAATTTCGGAAGCGAGTTTTTGTTCGTTTTGTTTTTACAAGCTTTTATTTAACATGCACTGTTCGTGTCGTTTAAGCACTTGCTGAAATATTTTTGGTTCGTTTTGTGACGCCGTGTTTACAGTGAAACGGTGATCATTACCAACATCATACTCGCTGAATAGCATAGTGTTTGCACTGTTTTGTTCCGATGTAGAGAGTATGATAGCCGAGTAAATAAAAGGCACAAGAATCATAATTTCATCTCAGCCCTCTAGATTGGCAACGCATCTGCAATCCCTCTGGTATTGCGGATGTCTAAGGACAGTAGCGATCACTTAAAATAAGGTGACTTAAAATTTAATTTGCTCATTTGCGTTCCTTTTCGAAGACCATTCACGGTTGTCTCAGCGTCTAAGTATCAAATTAGCTTAGCTTAGCTAGTATTAAAATTGAAAAGCAAGTAACACTGCCATTTAAGGCTGCAAGCGAAGTTTCATTAGGCAATCAACTCATAGATCCTTCGCCAAGATCTATTAGATTATTATTAGAGTCAAGTACATAGTCATCGTGAAAAATTTAGTAGGTAACAATTCTAAATTCCATAAATACACAATTTTACTCACAACTACCGATTCTAAGCCAGCTAAGAAAATACAACCTACAGGTGTGTTCGCTACCCACATCTTTGTATCACCGCAGAATGGAATCACGTAAAATATGATTTTGTCGAACGTGGAACGGAACGTTGCAAATACACTGCTACGTGTAACGGAACACCTGCAAGTGAAATGCGCTTTACCACAGTCACGTTTATACAGCCAATAGAAACTGCGATAACGATTGAGGCTGAACATGAAAAAGTCCTAAGTCTCTGTGAGGAATGAGGTGAACTTGGAGAAATATTTTGTTTTTGCGGCAATTTTAATCAAATCGATGCTTTTTTTTTTAGTGAAAACGAGCAACCGGGTCACCTGATGGTAAGCGATCACCGCCACCCATGAGGACCAGCAATCCCAAGAAAGTCACTAGTCCATAAACAAAAAGGGATTCTACGCACACAAAGTCGCTAGCCACAGCTGGTTAAAGAAAATAACTAAGTCTCGCTTATAAAAGTTTGTCAACTCCGCGATAACGTGTCGTTTATCAACCAATCTCAGAATATGGCAACCCCATTCTTAATTTGCCTAAATAGGTATGTTATGTGATACCCAGTCACTAACATTTCACGAAACATTAAAAATGTAAGTGACACTTACACTTAATTCAATCACAGGTTTATGTCCCTCAGCACCCCCACATGTTGCTTTCTTAGAACCGGTGTTTTCATTTTCTGCTAACTTGTCGGCGTCAAACTTTGTAACGCGTCCGACAGCTGTTAAAGTATTGACCACATTAGTCAAAGAATCAATGCGTAGACAGGTCACGGAAAAAATAAAGTGTTGTTGTATGCGATTTAACAGTGGCATAAAATTTAAACATGCTCGCAATTATTATTAATTGCTCCTGCTTAAACAGTTAAAAATATATGGGTATTTAGAAAATAAATACCTACTGTAACCACAAGTTAGCTGATGTAAATATCAATAAAATGAGATATTCTAACAAAACTGTGAAAATCCTGCTTGTTCACCGTGGCAACACCCATTGCAATAAAGTATTTTTGGAAGCCGTTTTATTAAAAAAAAAATTTTTTTTTATAATTCTGACTTTTACCAAATGTTTGCGCTTATTGGAATTCATTGAGCTGGTTTCGCTGAATAAATACTAATTGGTCTCAATTACCGACCAATTCTGGCGATCCCTTTGATTGCTCAACTGCAATCGAAATTACAACGGAACTCCATATTAATGTGAATATTGAAATTTGCAGTAATATTTAGGTTTTTTTCCGCTGACCAAAAATAACTAAAGCTTTATCAGAATAAAACAATCAAGAACAAAATAATTAAATATGATGCTTAGTTTTTCACTGAGGCCTGCTCTTAAAAATAAATGCATGTTGATATGAGTAAGTGGTTCTTTAACCGTTCCCTTCTTTATGGCTTGTAAAAACAAACGGCCACTCTGTTGGGCGCATTATTTGTTACTCTCATGACATTACCCAACTTTTATGACAAAAATACTAGGAGGGAAAGAAAAAACAGAAGTCTCCACCCTGATTGAATTGTACAGCGGTTGGGAGTCCTTGACGAAATTATTTCTATTGGAACATTTTGTTCGGCGACAAAGTTAAATTGGATTTCTTATGGCGGAAGTGCCTTGTGAAAGTGGCGACGGAGTGGTCGCCTTTATTCAGCCGGAGGTGTTTTATATGACAGTGATCACTTTTTTACATCTTGGACGGATCGTGATTGCGCAAACTTTAAAATTGAACCACGTGAAAGTTGCAGTTCATGAATTAATGAAGTAAGATCAGAGAAAGAAGGATTCGATTTATGACTTGAAAATAATCTTAATTATTATTTACAACTCTTTGCTCACAATCGAACAATTTGATTCCAGACCCACCATAAAACGATTTCATAGTAAGGCATGTACATTAGTCCTCACTTTCCACTTTCCAAGAAATATTTGCAAACGGCTTGTAAAGTATTAAAGATAGAACTCGAAAACAAGGTAACAACATTTATCGAGAAAAACACATACTTACAAAAGGTCCGAGGGTTTTATTTTCGGCATAACAGCCACGTTACGTGCAAGTGTGATGAAAAAACTTATAGCCTCAACACTTACAATCTTGCAATACAATACAAATATTCGTTATTGAACACCACAAAACAGTACAATCTTGTACTGTTGGCCTCCACAAACATCTCTTGGCTCATTTCAAATATCTCTCAGCCCTAAAATGGCCATAAAACTTTATATTGTTGAATTTACGTCGTGCATAAGTCGATTTCGATGATTTTGCGATTATTATTATTATACGGTCGTTAAATATAATTTGCTTGTGTAAAGAACATAATCAAACGAATTTCGTTTCGTATTACTAACGGCCAATTATTATGATTTATAAAACTCTATTAAAGTTCTTAAATCACAGCTTTGAATTTTAAAAGTAGGTATTGTGTTGGATAGAGTCTATAGTCAGTATTGTGTCATGTACGAGAACCGAACGTGAACACTGGAAACCCGCCTAATGTCCGACCCCCACGTTCAAACGAAATATAAGTCTGGAATCACGTAAAGTATGATTCGAAAAGGCGTCGGGACTCCCCGATGCTCACTACGTTTTTAAGAGCCTTATCCGCCAAGTATTTACTATCAACACTACCAAGATCGCAGATTAGGAAGAAAACGGTGAGATTTGAGATGACGAAATTATTAGCACTCGCGCGCGGTTATTGTCGTTATAACAATCAAACTATCTTCTATCTGGGTGGAGTCTTGAAATGAAAGCTTCTTTTTTCCGACTTGGGTAAACATTTATTTACGATTGTTTTGTAGGGCATGTGAATAAAATCGAGAAAGTTTGAAACAGTAAATATTTTTGGGTAACCATCATTTTGTAAATAAGGGACATGAATGTAGCACAGAATTAAGCTCTGTAATTGACGCGAGGAACTGATTATAATTCGCCAAGTGTCCCTACCATTCCCAAGGAAGTTTCCACATGCAGGTCAGAGGATAACCCATTAAATAAATCCAACTTGTCCGAGTTCAGCACAGCGTCTCAATTTACAGACGTTCGTTGTTTGCTTTATTACAGTAAACATCAGAAACAAAAGTCATTCGCGCATTCCTTTCGGGGAATTCTAATTGAATTACGAGCCGGGGCCCCCGCGAGCTAATACAGCCCTTTATCTAAACTTGCAGGATTATTTGGACAAATCTCAAGTATGTGTCGCTCCAACCAGATTGCAATGCCAAACATGCGTCGGATAAGCGGCAATCCCGAGTTTATTTGAAAATGTTTGGGATGAATTAACATTTAGGCTGGATTATGATGGGTTTCATTCTGAACGTTTTACTGGCTGCGGCGAGCACCGCAACCGCGGCCGTGTTTAACCTAAATGTTTAAACAAAAACACTCTGCGTCACGGGCATTATCAAAGCTAATTGCAAAACCTATGTGGCTTAGCTTTATTAAACTCAGTGGTGTAAATTATTTTTTTTTTATTAAAAAAAACAAGTGGTTGCCATCTGAAAGTGTTTCAATTTGTAAACTTATTTTGGCTCTGTGCTACAGCTGAAACACATTGTAGCTAGTAACAGCACGAAAAAGCTGGCTCAATCGGGTAGAACCACTCTCTCACAGAATACGAGCGCAAAGTTGCAATTACGTTTTGTTGTGTCAGTTAGAGAAAGCCGATTTCAACATCTCCTATTCTTGTTTTTTCAAACTTACAACATGTGCGCAGTTCCTTATATTATGTATAGCAATTGTTGCTGATTTTCTTATAAAGGAAAAGTAAATTATGTAGTGAAACCACAAATCCACACACCACAAATCAAACAAATCGCACCGCCTAAAATTAAGCTTCAGCGTGGCTTAAACTTACACTTGCAATACTTAATCCAACACGGACCAGTCTTACCAACGTGTAACTTTAATCAATCCCCATGATTACTAAGTATGATTCTCTTCCCACCCGTCTTCCTTAACGTGTGCGCGTGCCGTATCTCACCCCCATCTGGAGTACTCGGGCCTACAAAGGGCGCTTCGATTGTGCCACATCGACGTGTCGTCATTGTTATATCGTTTACAAGACGTCTGAACGAGTTCGAGTGCTATCTCTGTTAATGATCTGTTTTAGAACATGTGGCGAAGTAAGAACGTTTGCTTACGATTCTAGGTCTTAAGATCGTAATTGGAGGTTAAATTCTTATTTTTTCGGTACCAACGGGACCTTAATACTAAGCCACCGCTGTATACGCCAATTTGTTCATCCGTCTATCCGCCGTTCGCAAGTCTTTAGACACATGAAATTTCCACATGTCGTAGGTATTACTATGGATGCTAAAATACTGGTAGGTACGGAACCCTTCATAAGTGGGTCCGATCCGCTTTTGGCACGTTTGCTTTTACTCATTTTATTGTAAAAAATAATGCCTATAATACATAGATGCAATACCTACAACACGTATGCTAGATCTCAGTAATCTATAATTTTAAATTGGTAACTTTACTGACGACTGACTGATTGATAAACAAGAAACAGCCTAATCTACTGAGGATACAGACTTGAAATTTTGCAGACATATGTATACCTTGGTGATTAAAGAGGTGTAACTAAGAAGGGATTTTTCGAAATCCCCTCGAGATAGAGCCTTTTATTTTATTTATTCCTGGAGGAAAAGCCGTTGGTTTGCCATTCATATTAAGATAGTAGGTATCAAACATTCGATTGTTTAACATAGCTAAATGAAAATAATCGTTTTTATTGATTATTTTTGTTTTTATTTTTATGAAACATTCATAGAATGAAATTCAAGCCCAGCTGCCAGCAGTCCAGCTGCTTAACGGATTTTTCTTTAATTGGTGGAGCGTGGTACGGATTACCGAGGTTGCTGGTTCAAGTCCAGCTGCTTAACGGATTTTTCTTTGCATTGTCATTGTATATTAACATAGCTAAATCAAAGCCCAGTAGAAAACACGGCAGATATTCACAACTTAGTAAGTTTCCTGATGCTCAGTGTTAATATTTTAACTAAGCCAGTTCATAATAATTGCAGCCATCGATGGCTGAATATTACGAAAGCAACATTTCTGAGTATTTTCAGGAACAATTTCGCGTCTACATTTTAATGAGATATACTCGACGGCACAATTAACCGCCCACCGTATTTTTGCAAATTATTGTAAAAGCTTTGATTAAATATCAGTTTTCACAGTAATCAGGGAAAGTAGGTTAAGCGATTAAATGTGCCAGTGAGTGCATTAACTGAAAGGACCATACCAAAATTACAATCTCGAAGCATGCATATTTAACAAATTCACAAAGCAAAGAATAAAACGTGCAATATTATTTCGGATTGATTATAGAGGTTTGGTGCTGAGATAACAGGCAGTGGACTGGAAAAATTGAATGGAAACCATGGAAGAGTGAGCAATTTCTATTCAAGAATTGTAGCGCAATACAAATAAAATTATATGCAAGTTTCACTGCTATACCTAGACATAAAGCGTATTGTTTACCCGTCTGCACGATTTGCATTCTAAGAGCAATTCCGTTATATATCTATTTTTTTTAAAGAACGAAATAATTGTATGCGAAGTCCCCAGGGACAGGAATGGAAATGAGCAACTTGATTTTGTAGTTATGTCCAATGGGTCGGGCCAGAGAACTATACTTGAGATAGAAGGAAAAAGTTTATCGATTTGCGTGTCAACCAAGCGTGTAACATTTTGCTTAGATATTTTAGGACAAAGATGAAATAAAATACCTTGCGATTAACAGCTCCAAGCCCCTTGAAGCTGTGAAAAAATCAACCTTCTAAGTCAATGCAATCAAAAGACACAGTCATTGAAAAAGCTATTTCCATACAAATTGCCGAAATCCAAAAACCTAAAGGGTACTTCCAGTTGTCCTAGAAACTTTAAATTTGGTATGAAGGTAGCTCTTAAAGCACAAACACACACAAAAGTCTCAAAATCTTAAATTTTTATGTCTGTCTGTAGATTTCGCAGTCCAATATAAGTTGACCCCACACTGCGTACATTTTGCTTAGGAGCAGGGCTCTGCTAACAGTGGACTTATTAAAACACTGAGGAAAAGCGTTAAAATCTTTCTACGGAACCCTCGTGCGCGAGTCCGACTCGCACTTGGCCGGTTTTTTAACATCTATCTTCACCATTTGTCCCAAACCTTTACCTAACTTATTTCCAAATTTAAGTACTTGTTAACCAGACAGCTTCGTCAAAATACATCAAAATTACGTTTTTCACGTATTTTCAAAACACTACGAGTGTGATACGAAAAGTCAGTTAGTGCATGTTTTTTTTAAAGCTGGTTACATGTTGCATAATACGCATTTGCCAAGTAGAATTACGTTATCGGTTAACAACTGATGCAGCGACCTGGGACGTTATCGCTGAGTACCCCAGAAGACTACCAGCACAGCCTAGATTAGACAGGCACAGATGTACCATAGCCTCAGTAGAAGGCAAGTTTGAAATAGTACACTAAGTTAGTGCCTAGTAGGTAGTCCTCTAGATACTAGTAATGGATATTTTATAGTACGTATGGATGAGTTCAGAAGAGTTGGCACGAACGGATTGAATAAAGTGAATGATAGGTATAGAGACCTATTTGAATAAACTTAAGACTTAAAAATTAGTGGAGGTGGTGTGGCATGGAAACTTACATTTGTCGTACAGACGCAACTATTTTTTTCACGTGTGGTCGCGGGTGAGCAAATTAGTTGCCACTTGCTGCCAACACAACAATTCGAGCTCAGAATAATTTAACAATAATAACATAAATAACTACATAATTATAAGTGTGTGTAGGCGGCAGTCATATTTCGATAGCGTGTGACGCACGTCCTCCTCTTGATTTATAAATAAGCTTAATATTTTACTTCCTTGATTAACCGCGTAATTACAATTATTGTAATAAATTAAATATAATATACGGATCTCGGACAGGTCATGGCTAAAACAGATATGGAAATAGAACAATACTCAATAGAGTCGATACTTAAGATTATAATTACCTAAAGAGGATATTATCGTAATTTAACATTAAACCTTATTTAGGTGTATATCTGTCATGGTATTGTCAAAGTGGCATTCTTGAAACAGTTTTGAGGTGATAATTTAAATTAGTAAATTTTATTTATTTATTTATTTATTTATTTATTTATTTACTTATGGTTATGTACAAATATTTCGAATATGGCGAAAACAAAAACGATTATTGGATTGAGAACTACCCCTAACTCTATTATAATGAAATTGAAAAACATAATTAAATAATACTGTACAATGCGACTCTATAAATCTTGTTCTATTACCGTGTTGCAATTATTTTGCTATGACCTGTCCGAGTTCTGATAATAATTAACACCACACAATATAAAGTAAATACAGTGCAGTGTATAACCAACCTAAATAGTCGAATAACAAATAATGAGTACTTACTTAAAAGTTCTGTTTAAATTTCGTGCTACCTGTACGTTTTCTATTAGTTTCCGCTTTTTGTTCTAAAATAATTGGTTATATTAAGTTACCACTCTTTAAATAAATAGGTTATCAAACAGGGGATCCCATCCCTGTACTAGCACTTCGGCATGAAAACCTATTTTCCAATAATTTGTTAGATACTGGCCGCTTAGAATAGTGCCGGCCGCAGCGCGGCTAAAAAGTAAACCGCCGCTCGCCTTTTGTTTCTTAACGCTGCGATGCGCGCTGCGCACTCGTCTCAACGCTTATTATTGACTTAATATTAAAATTTAAATACGTGAATTGGATTTCCAAGATATTGACTTTATTATCAAGTGCGTGATCGGGATCTAAACTAGGGTGAGTGTTGTTTATTTGTAAATAGCTGTAAGTAATAACTGTAAATAACGTAACTTTAAATGTAACGTTACTGAGGTACAGTCGAACAATTTGATTCCTAACCCACTATAAAGATACGAAGCTTCTGCATCCTACTACTCTGTGGCATCTCGGTCTCTAGAGAAAAATCGCAGGACCCGGCGCAGAAGCGGGCGCGAGAATATTTCTCACCACGACTTTGCAAAACCGGCACCGCCGCGACGGTCATGTTGGGTACTGTACTCTTGCTGAAACAAGACCTCGTTGATTGCTGCCTACGCCAACATTTGACTTCAGGCTTTTTTAAGACATTGCTGTTTTTAGAAAGGTTTCAAGCGGTTATGTATTTACTAAACGGTTCTTTAAGTACAAAATTTTACTTCGACAAGTTATTTAAATGTCCAACAGGCTTTTTAAGAGCTTTTATTTCATATTTAACATGCAATGTTTGTATTTATGTATGTGACATACCTCATTATACATATTCAACACGGGATATTGACCACGATTACCTTAGTAGGTTTAAATGAGCTTCCGATATTTCGACGCAGTTAGCTACATTACATTACATGCATCATGATCACGGGTAGACCGACGAAACGCGGGTGGATGCTAATGTTGCGTAGATCGGAGTCTCTCTAACCGCATTCATAAAACTGTTTGTATAGGTATGTGGTCAATCCTTGCAACTAAATTTTGGCCTTAAATACACAGCCTGTTTCTTGCACATTTGTGTGTAAGTAGCTTGCATGCTTGTGTCATATTTGTACGCAGTTTGGCATACGCATGCCAGCTACTTTCATCAAAATGTGCAAGCTACAGGCATGAGTATTGCCGGCCTTTAAAGCAGTTGTCCCCAACAGATTCCGGTGTGAGCTTGTTCGGTGTCAATACAATAATCTGGTATCTTATACATAGTAGAAAAACCTTTCCCACGAGCCAGGCAAAAATCAGTCTTATGCAATGTCTTAAATAATTAGGGATAACTATTATGCAAGTTGAATGACAATAGGTACAAGACAGACAACAAAAAGTTAAGTTGGCAAAAAAACTTGTATATGTTTTTTTTAACAATAATAAAACATCGAGTAGAAAAATTATTTAAATTTATGTTAAATTTAAATTGTAGTGTTAATCTAACACAGTTGATGCAATAAATATCTATATTATTTCAGCTTTTGTTTACGTGTGAAAATGGCTAATTAAGTTCAATTTGTTCAAAGTACCTAGTGCAGCTGTTTATTCTATTATAAATTGTTTTGTGATGTTATTAATATTACATTTGAATTGAAAATGAACTAATTGTTTAGCTGTAAGCTTTTTGTTCGAATTTCTGTTGGAATTGTTTATTAATAACCTGACCACTGCTTTGTTGAAATTAACTTAGACAATAATTTTAGAAACAGCATATTTAACATTACAATAGTTATTTGAATAACGCTTTTGAATAGAGTATAATATTGTGGGAATGACTCTACTGGATTATGGTAAACCGTCCTAAATAAATCTTAAGTGCTAGTTCAGTACCATTTTTAGCATTCTGTATCTACCTAAAGGGTAAAACCGGGACCCTGTTACTAAGCCTCCGCTGTCCATCCGTCTGACCGCCGGGTAGGAGACCATTTCTTTAGAACAGTACTCGTAATATTATTATGTGAAAATTTCAAAGAACAGACGAACACAGAACAGATGGTTTAGTGCCCAAACTATCATAACTTATTTGTCACAAGTGTCTCCACAAACCCCCATTTCAATATAATTAGCCCATTTTTCATTGCGCCTCACAAAACCGAGATCAAGCCGAGACGCTGAAGTACGCAACTTGAGAATTTCCCATGATGGATGACGACACAAACTATTATTCGGAGAGATTTATTTATGGTCACAGGCTCTCGGCTAAAGGTCGAGATATCAGAGCCGGCGCGACGTGCCTTATCTCACCAACTAACCTACAAGCCACCGCCAAACTGAAATTCGCCTTATATCTTTTAAATTTACCGCTGTTGGCTTTCCGAAATAACTTTGGCTTAATTGATCGAGAATTTAAACTTGTATTATTAAAGTTTTCGGAATTTGGCGAAAGTGGGGTACTTACGTGCCTTGGTATTTTAAGAAGATTTTCCCTAAGGTAACATTTTACGTTACTTCTGTAGTTGGAACATTTGATCAGGTACTTCCAATTTACTTACAATTTACAGTGTCACTAATACATTTATTACCTAACTTACCATATTGGGCAATTCTGAAAAATGTTGTTAAAAAGTGGTTTGATACCTATCCTTTCAGTTGGCAAAAGTCCGCTGCGGATGTCAACGCGAAGTGGCAAAAGCCCGTAGCGGGCTCCTGTCAAAATTACCGTCAGGTGAGAGAAGCCCGCAGCGGGCCTCTGGCCGGTATCGTGTTTCAGTCGTCGATAAAACCGCTCAAACTGTACATTAGCTATCCAAACTTGCTAGACGCTTCCATGGTAAGTTAATTCAATTCAATTTTTAAAAAAGTATAGCTCCATCGATACTATCGATGATTCCGCCAATGTCGAGGT
Organism: Clepsis dumicolana; assembly: GCA_963691665.1. Taxonomy (NCBI): domain Eukaryota; kingdom Metazoa; phylum Arthropoda; class Insecta; order Lepidoptera; family Tortricidae; genus Clepsis; species Clepsis dumicolana. Next base: position 7,403,258 of record OY829514.1, read on the forward strand.
TGAAGAAGACATGGTAAGTCAACGTCGGCATTTAATAACTGTACCCTAAGCACGACTTGTCGAATCCTGCGTTACGTTACGGTTATCGTATCGAGATCGAGAAATCTCATACTAAATTTTAGTTCCTAATACGCTCACGGGCGGGCGCTGTTCCAAACGTCATACAAACTCGTTATAGTTTACTATTCGATTTTACGTGACGCAGGATTCGACAAGTCGTGCTTAGGGCACTGACAGCGCATCGTTTCGTGCGAAGTTCGCTACGAAAACCGTAGTAGTTATGTGGGGCGAGTGGAGGCATCGTTCGCCGATTATGTGAATTGTGTGTTTCGTGCTAGTTTTTACGGATTTAACAATGCCTGGGTAATTATTATACAGTTTCTATTGGTCATATTGTGGTTTTGTGATGTTTTTACGTACTAATTTAATCATAGTTATTTTAATCATATTTTTATACATGACAGTGGAAAAAATTAGGTTATCTGATATTTCATCAAGACTAGCAAAATGCTCATAAATGGAATGGTATTCATTGCTATTTAATCAGATATGCCATTTTATGCTGAATCCAACGATACATGGTTTACATATAGCCCCCATAATTTCTTTGTGAGAAATAATTATTTTTCTAACTTGCGGAAAATTCGCGACGACCACCCACTAAGAGGCCCCCACCTGACGGCTTTTTTTGCAAAATGACAGAGCCACTTGAACCTATTAAATTTATCATAGAAAATGGACCATAAACATTATGACGTGTACGAACTTATTATTATTAGAAATTCAGTTTCGTACATATCGTACAAAGTCATAAAACATAATCAGCAAAATCTGAAACTTTTAAAACCTAAACCAGGTACTTGTCATTCTCATAATGTATTACAAAGTCATGAGTTTCATATACCGCCCACACGAGTCAATAGGGAACCTTCCACAAAAATACTCATTCTTAGATATATAATCTTATATGGGTCTATAAAAAGGTCAAGGGACGGTTATTGCGTATTGTTTGAAGTCTATTAATATTTATTGACTACATTTCCCCACTTATTTATTTAGTGGAATCAAAGCCAATATAAACAATGTTTAGTTGTTTATTTGCTTAGTAGATGGAACGATGGGGTGATCGGAATTTCGTCGGGCAATACTAGCCGTTTGATTCGAATGCTGCGAGCCGAAAATCTCTTTGTGGTGGCGACCTCTCGCGTGATTTAGCCGAATACTTGGAATGGTCCATGTTTACGAATACGTGTATTAGAAAAGTTGCGAAGGTACGATCGAAGCGCTTTTCAGGGAAGGGTTTAAAGTTGAAATGGTATTAGGTATTTTATCGTTATTCAAAGAACAGTTCTAACTGTAGTAACTATGCCCAGAAAGAAAATAATGTATTTAATCAAAATGTTTAAGAGCCACGGTCGGACATAAACTAACACAAATTGACTAAATCAACACCATTTAAACTTTTTACACGCTCCTAACAGTTTATAATATTTTTAGTTTGATAAGTACTTACCAGTAATTATTATGAACGACTTCAGCAATTTACTAATTAATTTACAAGCACGTCTAGCACAATTCCTTTCTCACTAGTCCCGTAGGCCATCTCCTTCGAACTACGCCATTTAGAAAGGAACACACCATCAAAGCTTGCAGAAACTTGCCGCATAAAACCGCAAGGCGCCGCTCCCGACCCGGACGGTACACGGGGTGTACCTCAAGTTATTAATACCACCCTTGAGTACACGCTCGAGCTTAAACACGCGTACCAAGTCAAACAGGACCCAATATTGCTAACCAGGATTTAACACTTTTTGATTAAAATACGTCATCCTGTTATGTTTTATGTAAACAGGAGCAAATTCAGTAGCCCGCCGTAAGCCGGGACCGACACCCTGCCACCATGTTGAGCAAACAAACAAATTTAATTACTGAGGTAGGTAACTCGCTGCCGTTGAAAATGTTGCGAACCAAATCAAATAACACCTAAAACATTTTTTTTATTCAATTGCTAGCATATGTGGGGTTATGGTATACACACCCGCACGGCCATTTATTCAGAGAAACCACTTTGTAGAATTGCAAGTGTTAGCATTGATATAAATACAAGGATGTGACCATTGGTACATTTTGAACTCACGAACTTCTCCAGGCCTCTTGTCGGCACCAAATGGCATGGCAACGAAAGTACCGAAAGGCCTGTCCATCGGCTACATTAGTCTATGCGTTCCAGACAATACGATGAATTCTCTTTTTTTTCTTTATTGGGGAAAAACGGATACAGACAGTTAAATGTATAACAAGAAGGATATAATCAAGTATGTATTTACCTATAGTCTACTCTGTAGAGTAGGGTGTACCTAAACCAATTCCCGCTTTGAAAATAATGACACTACTAAAAAATCTTAGTGCCAAAAAAAAACCTTAGAAAAAAAACGTAAAATAATCCTCTAAAATAATGATAAATAAATAAAATAAAATAAAATGCGTTTATACGCTTTCGAATAATGATTTAACATTTTCAAAATTATCCTCCAACTCCTAACCGTTAAGGAGTTGTACCTTCCATCATCAGCTCATCAACATGAGATGATGAATACCAGACGCAAATACTTGAATAGCCTTAGAAAATATATGAAACACATAATACGTGCCTACAAAATTTGAGGGTTGCCCTCGATTTCCCTGGGATCCCATCATCAGATCATGACTTGGTGACAATGGGACCGCCTCAGGAGTATACACTTTCGAATAAAAAAAAAAATTCAAAATCGGTCTACAATTAACGGAGTAATCGATGAACATATATACAAAAAAAAATGCGTACAGTGAAACGTAGAACCTCCTCCTTTTTTTGAAGTCGGTTAAAAATAGGTACCTATTCAATCACGTCTCAGAATCTAGGTATTTTTGTACAGAAGTCCATAATTTTATTGACTATATTACCAAAAGAGCGTTCGTTCTTCTCTTCTTATTCGCCAAAGTACCTAATTCTGTAGCTACGCCTACAAGCCTTACCTATACCTTTTAATATTGTAAGTAATATAATTGAGTTTTGGATTATTTCTACCTACACATTTAAATAAAATCGTTCATCTATAGAAAATAAGGAATACAACCAACATTTAGTCCAGTTTTTGTCATCCTTCACAAAGATGTAGGTAATAAAGTCTCGAAAGCATTTTCTTACAGAATGAACTTAACATTTTTTGATCGATTGTTATTGTTCTAATTCCAGGCCCCTATTTCACCAACTTTACAATTGTCAGTTTTCAATGACAGTTCGGTGTCAACTGCTGACTTGAAGAGCTGTTAGCGCGCTTCATATTGTCAATGAAATGTAGTTCGAATTGTCATATAAAACAGATAATTATTGTAAAGACGGTGAAATAGGGGCCAGAACCTCAACCTTGCAACTGTGATAGTACTATTTTAATGTCACCAACAGCAAAAGCATCCTGTCTATAACTAGCTAAAATTAAACTGAAATAATTCACTTGTGCATTATTCCAGTTTCAGTATTTTTGGGCCGTTGTGTACAAAGGCCGTTGCAACTAGAAAATGCTGTTCTGTTCTTGAAATATGAAATTCTTCTCAATCGAATCGGGATGAGGTGGCCGAGGGGTTCCGAAGGCGACCGAGGACGCACGAAATCCTCACCTTTGGATAACATCGGCCAATGCCGAATCAGTGCCTGTTCGCCGACCGCCGGGGACGGTCGTGGCGCGGCGTGCGAGCGAGGCAGAACCACCTGCTCGCGGTCCCACTAAATTAATGAACATAAATGAAAATTTGTGCCCTGTGAAATAATTAGTCACGCTGATTGTGCCATCAAATTTAATTTGGGAAATACGCAATTAACATACGGAGCTGGTAATTAAATTGCGAAGCAGTTTCATACAGAAAGTTAATTTCTTAGGCAGTTTATTTATTTTGGAGACGTTTAATTAGACAGATTTTCTACTTGAAAAAATCTTATTTTCTTAAACTTAAATCTGTTGTACCTACCTATTTGGATTATCTACGGTTTGCTGTAAGTTTTTCAGTCATTTTCTCTCAAAACTCACTTCCTTGCAATAATGTAATTTTTGGTGTAAAGTCAAATTGAGGTTTCCTTTTTAAATTATTACTTAGTTAGTTACACTTTTCGTTTACAGGACTGTCATACCTTGCCATCTTATTTATCTTTGATTCAAATATAATCAATAACAACATCCAATATTTTAATCCTGGCCAGAAGCCGCAGTTTTGTTATCTCATTTACGTAATCAAGTTTATTTTATTCATATGTAAACATCTCATTAAGCAAATTTACATTCATAAAAGGCGCTCGTACGAAACAAAAACGTCACACTCATTGGTCTTAAATAAGTACCTAGTATAGGTCTTTCCGCTAATAACCCACTCAGAATTCATTCTTAAAACTACGATATCTTCACCAAACAAAAAAACAAGTTACACTCACCGGTTCTAACTAGGACATGATACAACTCAGTCACTCATTTATGATGTACCAAGACTTCCCCAGCTGTTGCGAGCATCAATGCCTCGAAGAGATTAATAGGGTAAAGTTGGGGCTAATGGTACCCGATGCAAATCCAATACGGGCTAATTAGTGAATATTTCACACGATCCGTAATTACTGGGTATGTTCTGGGGTATTTATGATAGAGAAACACAACAATAAAGCAGGCATTGAACCAATTGATAAACTAGTTGACCAACCGGTTTAATGTACAAGCCAAATGGACTGTTTGTGGTGGTAGATAACAAATGAAAATCAGCGGCCAATTTAACGAAGCTCTTAGTGACAACAATAGTTCCACCTTTTTTGTGTAGGATAATGGCTTGGCTATGTAGTAAGAAGTTGAAAACGAGTTCATTATACTAGGTATACTACTTACTTAATGTATAAGTACTTGTATCCATATCTTGGTTTGTAACCAGGCGAAGGGTAGAATCTGATGGGTTTTTAACCTACAAGATAGATTTATAAGTTAGTCTTGCAATTTATAGGATTATTTGCATTATAGGATTAAGTGCATCAAAACTGAAAATGTAACCTTAATTTTTTTCTACAACAGTTTGTACCTACGTGCATTTGCTTTAAATTTTACAGTAACACCATAGAATAAAATACGGAACTTTTAGTAATCAGTTGCACTTTCCTATTTGGTTTGAGGTCGTTTCAGTTTGGACGTATTTTTTCTGGATGTCTACGAGAAAGACACGAACTGAGCAACAGACAAGAAAATACTCGGTTTAATTGGGTTTAGTTAAAGTTATAGTAATTACTAGCAGTACTTACAAAGCTACAGGATTAGGTATAATTGTCCCGTATCACCTGCACTCGGAATATTTTTTACTTATTTGTTTGAAAACGCTTGTTTGGATTTCAACGCAACAAAACCAGAATAACCATATTTTCCTCTAGTTTATCCTCTTGCGATTTTTGAGTTTACATCGTTTTAAATAAATAGCTACAGCATGAATGTCATAACGTAATCGAACGATATTGCCATTATCACTGACGGTCGAGCACGACTTTACGAATGCTGCGTAACTTAAAGTTGAATAGTAAACGTTGTCGAGTTTGTATGACGTTTGGAACAGCGCCCGCCCGTGAGCGTATTTCAAACTAAAATATAGTATGAGGTTTCTCGATCTTGATACGATAACCGTAACGTTACGCAGCAATCGCAAAGTCGTGCTCGACCCTCAGACCTATTATTATTTCAGCTATTTCTCGCACCTTGCCTTTACTTATGTGAGCAGTTACCGATTTGGCTGCAAACTACTGTGTCAAACTTCCACAATTGCACATGCAATATCTGTCAGAGTGTGCACTGCTCCGAACTTTGCGTTACTCTACCGTGCACCTACATAGGTAAGCGTCTTACCTTGCATAATGCTTTCGAACGCAATCATTAGACCCACATATACAGTTGAGTTCATAAATGCAATTAGTTCATAGTTTAAATAGGTGCACCAAAAATATCTACACGTATTAAGTATGCTACAAATAATAAGGTCGGTGCTCTTACTTTCCTACTAGTATTAAAAATGGGAAAGTTAGTATGTTCAGATATGTGTTACCCAATCACAAATAAACGGTTAGGCGGATTTAGATCAAATTATTAAAGGAGATAACTTATACCGTGAATTAAAACGTACGCTAAGTATCCCGGTTTAACCCGGGAAATTGCATTGCTTCCGCGTTACTGCTACAACCGAATCTTACTTTAAACGAGATCGAGGGCAAGGCAACAGCTAATACTTTGCATAGGAGACCGTGATGTTATAGTCAAATAGACTCTACTGTACAGTGTAGCCAGATGAGACATAAATTACCGTAGAACATTCCCACAGTAATAGTCGCTATTTTAGGCAAAATGAACAGGTACTTACTGGTTTTGGCGAAAAACAGAAGCATGTAAAACAAAGGCTTAACAAGGACATTAAATTTATGCTGTTTTAACTAAAAACAAATTTGTACACTTGTACACTCAACATAACTTAAACTATTGATGTAATTGTTCACATAGTAACGCTTTCCTCGATGAATTATTGCAGTTGTTCACAACCGTCCAACACAATTTATTTTTCAAAATAATCACAATGACACGAGGCTTTATAAATATCGTTTATCTATCCACCTGCCGGCCACATGTTTAGTTGATAGGGAACAAAGACTGTTGATACAGTAAACACTGTTTTACGAGTAAATAAATAAAAAGGGCGCTTACCATAGAGCTTTAACTCGAACAGAATACAGTGCCCTAAGCACGACTTGTCGAATCCTGCGTCACGTAAAATCGAATAGTAAACTATAACGAGTTTGTATGACGTTTGGAACAGCGCCCGCCCGTGAGCGTATTTGGAACTAAAATTTAGTATGAGATTTCTCGATCTCGATACGATAACCGTAACGTAACGCAGGATTCGACAAGTCGTGCTTAGGGCACTGGACTCACATTAGGTATGACTATGATCCTATAGTTTTAATTTGAAAATTTTCTTTAATATTCTCAATTAAACCTGTGCCGAGTATTCACTTATACCTACTCATAATTTAAAATAAGTTAAGTATTAGAAAATAAATCCTCTAAATTTTATAGAACTATGCTACCATCTTAGCAAAGCAAATGCTAACGCTGCAAGGTCCACTTCGTAGCACAGAGCTACGCCCGCTACGCGTAACTATTATAGTTACGCGTGTAGCGCCTCGGCTGAGTTGCGCCTACGCAGCTACGGCGTAGCACTTGACACATGTAGCGGGCGTACCTCTGTGCTACAAAGGGAACCTTGTAGCGCTAGCATTATTAATGTTATTGGTTTTGTTATTTTCTTAGTTTAGGTATTTATTAGTTAGGAGCAGCTAGTAGCGGTCGGAAGACAATTTTTTTTTTATAAATAAATAAATACCACGGGACAATTTGACACCAATTGACCTAGTCCCAAACTAGGCAAAGCCTGTACTATGGGTACTAGACAACGGATAAACATACTTATATAGATAAATACATACTTATATACATATTAAACATCCAAGACCCGAGAACAAACATTCATATTCATCATACAAACATCTGCCCCGACCGGGATTTGAACCCGGGACCTCAAGCTTCATAGTCAGGGTCTCTAACCACTAGGCTATTCGGTCGTCAATTACGGTGCCACTACTGTTTGCTGCTCCCGCACAGAGTATTCTTTCAATCCGAACTCGCCGGTACGGGCTTCGTGACTCTGTGTTGACTTGTCAGTCTTGTGCTGTTAAATAAGTGAAAGCTTGAGTAGTTGGGGAGACTAAATAATTATGACTTTATGGTCGTGGTTTTGTTCTAAATAACAAAGACAAAAAACTAAGCACCGCAGCCCAGGCACTCACGTGATGCCATTGGGATTACAAATCGAACGTCAACGTACTAAGATAGCAGTGTCTCATATGCCAGTAATTTTTCCGAAGGTTTACAGTACAAAGTCGGAACAGAACATTATTGACACTGTTGCTTAGCGGCAGACTTAAAGAGTAACACAGCCCTACCTAGTGCAAATCTGACATTCTCAGATTTTTTTGCTATGAACAATAAAGTAGTAGCAGTGAAAGTTTTTCTTATTACGTGCAATAAAGTAGGTATTTACATACATACATATATAATATTCAGAGACATAGGTACGTACTTAGTTCTGAACATCATATTGATATACCTACTCGCAGTTAAGGGTCCATCGCGCGCTAAAACCGGTTTTATTTCAAATAACAAACATGGTTTTTTCTTACATAATCACAACAGCCGGTAAGACAATTACGCCACTGCTAGCTGCAAAAAATTTCTTTCAATCCGAATTTCCCGATGCAGGCTTCGTGACTCGTGTTGACTTATGCCGTGTGCGCTCCGCGTCGACAATCGACGGGACGTTGTACGTATTCGTTTTGTTCCTTTTATACGGCTTGAAATACAACTAGGTATGTTGTTGAATAAGTGTGTTTCGAGATTGATGTTGGAACAACTATTCTGAAATAAATACTATTAACGAGGCAGTTCGAAATGTTTAGTAATGCAAAAGACCTATTAAAGAGCCTACCTATTCCTTAAAGGACTGACAACGCACCTGTGATTCCCCTCGTGTTGCAAGTGTACATGGGCGGCGGTAATTGGTTTCCATCAGATAACCCGCCTGCTCGTTTTTCCCCCTCTTGTTTGTAAAAAAGATAAGCTTTTGAATCGACAATGTTTCAATTTATAAAGTAGGCACATGACTCGCCGATTACCTACTTTCCAGGAAATAATTATCGTCTTAATAACATAGCTTTAAACATTGAATGAAATAATTTATTATTTAAAAACGTCGCTTTGATAAAAAAAAAATTTCATTACCAGACTGTCATTCGCCATTTTCATAATTACTTAAACCGTAATCCCATTAGCATAATAAAACTATAAACAGAGTTCAATCCGAAATCACGATGAATTAGTTAAAGCAGAATCGTTATCAAAGGCATCTTAATAAGCCGAGCTTAGGGATAAATCCTTGGAGTTTTTTGAAAATGAAATTAGCCGAAAAAGACTCGGCCATTAAAATTACATTAGCATAAATAAGAGGAATGCTAATCTAAGGAAAATAAATCTCGGGAAAGAAATAAAAATAATCCCATGGCCATTCAATGACACCGTGACGGAGTTACTTTATGGCCTATTCCTCCACTTACAAACAAGCTACCTAATTAATTCGTATGGCCGGGTAAGTGGTGCCTTTTAGAACGTTGCAGCAATGAGGACTAGAATCGCGAGTCAAAAGTCTAGTAACGAGTGAGGTCCAATCTGTCATTCGCCACCAATGAGAGACAATCTACTGGCCTATGAATGGTGGAAATCGACAGATAAACATCAATCGACTCTAGCGATTCTAGCGGATTTTCGACTCGCCATAAAAATTTAAAACCTCATTGAAAACCACGCGGAAGAATTTTACATCGCGCTCCGTTTGCATTTTTTTTTTCAAAAGAATGTTGACTTTTAGCTGAAATCAGTAGTTTTGAGGGTTCTCAATTTCTGCCCGGCCCGCTTAAGAACATTGGTCGAGTCCGTGTAATTCTGCTTGTCTATATTCTATTGCTAAATATGCACGACATGCACGTATGTGTGAATGATATTAAAGTAAAATTTACTATTGTGGATTCTAAGTTTTTTTTTTCAAATATTTTTAGTCTAAGCCGGGAAAGTCCACTAGGATAAGCAGTGATAAAATGAGGAATAGTAAGCGTAGGTAGGTAGGTCCACATTTTTGCATCGTAAGTAACGCACGCATCGCATGAAACGGATTATTTTTAGGGTTCCGCACCTCAAAAGGAAAAACGGAACCCTTATTGGGTCACTTTTTGTCTGTCTGTCAATCTGTCAAGAAACTTTATCTCTGAAATGCGTGGAGGTTGAATGCTGAAATTAATATCAAATACTCAAAAATGCAGTCCCTTGAAGCTGTGGAAGAATTAAAAACTTCTAAGTCAACGCAATCAAAAGATACACTCATTAAAAAGGTTGTTCCACTTGTCCTAGAAACTTGAAATTTGGTGTGCATATAGCTCTTATAGCACAATCACTCAGAAAACCTTGAATTCTTACGTCTGTCTGTATATGTCACGGACGAATACAAATTGACCCCACACTGCTGTGTAGTTACATTTTGCTTAGCAGAAGGGCTTAGCTAACACCTGGACAACTTAAAGCGCTGAGGAAAAGCGGGAAAATCTTTGTACGGTACCCTTGGTGCGCGAGTCGATTCGCACTTGGCTGGTTTTTATACAATGCGTCCACTGTATCGGCAACGATCGTATTTGCCGACGCAACTACCAGCAGACAGATTGCCAACGCCACTTTCATTCGGGCACGCATCGCGAAAGTTGACCTCGGAGCATCGGCGTTGGCATTGCCGACGAGTTTCGTGAGATTTGTACGATGCGGATTAGAGCACGCAATTGTATGACTTATTTGAACTGGAACCGATTATGAATTACGAAACTTGTAACCTGGGTCATATTTAGTTTCTAATCAACCAACGCTGACTTCGTTTGTGCAAGTAAATGTAGGTAGCAAAAAAGCGCGTTCCAAAAATCCTTTCATACCGACTTATAAGTTGACTCCTGATACAACAAAACAAAAGGTGTTATTCGCGAGTACTCATTTAAGATCAACGCCGCGATAATAAGAAATATAAACATCGGCCGACTTTGCCGGGATACAGACCAAGACGTAAAAAGGTGAGTCGCTCTAGTCTGACTAAAAGTATACGAGAGGTATATAATCTCATAGCTGCAATAGAATTATGATTTCACGCAATAAATAGATACAAAAAGAACAATATCAAAAAACAGTCGAATATGCTTAGTCGCAGCAAAATAAAAGTTTCCTAATGTTAAAAACGCTGCTCTATCACGATATGAAATCAGCATGCACGTTCCTAAAGCATATCCCGCGATAATGATGGGCGAAGGTCCGGCACGACCTCAAAATCTAACGTACACCGCCAGAAACGGGCGCCAATGCTTTGGAAGAACCCTCTTTCGGCAAACGACAATGCTGAATCTTTTATTAGTTTCGTGAATGGACGCCCAGTTGACATAACCGTCGTCGACATCTGTTGTGATATTACGCCATCCTTTCCAGGGCGTAGTTTCATCGATCCGGCTCGAGCGGGGTCCACTATTTTTGGCCACGTGGAATATCTGAGGGGCAAAAATTGAATTCCACCGAATACGTGTGCGGACGGTTTCGGAGAATCCGGCGAATCGGCAAATGCTTAATCAGCACGCCCTGGATTCTGTTTTGTTAATATTAATATGGACTTTTTGCGTTTACAAAATAAAACCACCGCTCATTAAATCTGGATTTATCCCGGATATTTCAGTTGCACAGAACGTGTTTTATATTTTAATCGTTTTAAATCCACGACTTTTTGAAGCGAACGAGGAGGCGAATGCCGCAAAAATATTATCCTAAAATATTACCTCGTTCAAACCCTTCGGAATAAATGTAATGGCACCAGAATAAAAGAAATATGTATGGGATCGCAAAGTTACAAAATAAAGTATACATCAAATAGCAATTGCCAATTCGGAATAGGAAAGGTTCGCCCTATAAAGTACGTGAGGCGGTCAAAAACAAACTTCTGCAATAAATAACCCGATCGGATAAGAGAAAGGCTATTTTATTTTCAATAAAAAATAAGGTACCTACATAAAGCTCAATTGACATACAAACGCAGAGCATTCTGAAAGTTTGCGCAGTAGCCAAGAAAATGGGTTTTCTTTAAAAGAAAGATCACAAATTGTAGAGCGCTCCGTAATTTGTTACCGTTAATACAAACTTCTGGAAAACGCGTTGTTTGAAAATACGTGAGCAGGCATAGTTTGTAAAACTGTCTACAAATTATTCCCAGTACACGATTATTTATGTGTTGTTACAATTCCTAACTACAAAATGAGTAGCTACGTGCTCGGTTTTGCTTGCTTTTATATCTCGAAAACATATTTGTATAACATCCATCAGTTCTATTTAGGGTGATATTTATGTTTTGAAAAACAATTTCTTCACAATTATAGAAATGTCCAAAAATAATTTATGGTTTCGTTTTAAATAAGTTTTTGTGATTATGAAAATTCTGGTAACATTGATTTGGAAAATGAACATTCAGAAGATCTTGTAGTTTATTTTCTGATTGATATATTTCTAATGATTACGTCACTCGAAAGTCATCAATAATTCTAACACTGACTTATATTTGTTCCACAAATCCAGAAATATCTGTTACCTGCTTAGCGACCAAATGAATTATGAATTTATGAAGTAACAATCAATATGACTTTCCGACATAAAAATTGACGTAAAACTTTTGGTTTTCCTTTCATTCGGCCGAACATTGTACGACATGATCGAAGAATAATTTTTTTGTTACTGTTGGTAACCTTTCTCGAAACTTTTATTCCCTGGGACAAGGACAAGGGTCAGACGGTCCAGGAGAGATTAAAAAACATTATTTACCCGAGTGTATTTGAGGCGTCAAAGTTTTATATTTCTGACAGGGGACTGAAAGGCCGTTTACACATGTTCACTGACGCACACGGGTCGATTAAATTAAAACTTTCCCGTAATTTAATATACGCCTAATTACTACTAATTAGAGTTTTATAGGGTGCAATGATTTTCGGACCTCTGGTAATTGTGTTGGTTCTTGGTTTTGTAGAGATATAAAATCAACTTACGCAATAAAGTTTCTGATGACCAATTGGTTAATCAAGCGTTCACAGTGCTTGCATTTAAATGCCGCGATTGTTTTAATTAAACATACAAAAAGCCCAGTGAATGTGATGTTCTTTTGTTTCATCTATCATCTCTATCTATCATCTGCGCGTGGTAGGACCCTGTGCGATGTCCATCCGGATCGCTACCACCGTCTTACTCGCTAATCCTGCGGTCAAGAAGCAGTGCTTGCACTGTTGTTTCCGGTGTGGAGAGTAAGACAGCCGGTGTAATTACGGGCATAAAAGGCATTTCATTTTAGCTCTATAGGCTGGCAACGCATCTGCAAATCCTCCGGTGTTCGGTGATCACTTACCATCAGGTGACCCACTTGCTCGTTTGCCTTCCTTGTCGTATAAAAAAAATGTCTAAACTAACGCACCGACGGCCGCAAATATTTTCATTTCTTCTTTTGTTGGTTTCCTTATTAAGTTCAATAAATTTAATCACAACTCAGCTGAACACAAATCCTTCGAATTCTTAGCCCGACACATTGACAATTAACCGTTCAAGAACGTGACAAATTCCGTATACACAATAGCATGTGAGGAATCTTTAGAGGCCAATGAAAGTCAATTTCCTGCAGGAAATGGCGTCCGACATCTCGTTCCGTGCGATATTAGGGAATGACAGTTGAAACGGGACCCTGCCCCTCTGCACTTGATTTGATTGCTTGCGGGCAGCTGAATAAGCATGACTTTATACTCTTAAATAATGTTATTGTGTCTTAAGTCGTATAAGAGCATTGAAATTTCTTGGGGCGGGGGGTGCTTGGGAAGTTACGTCGATAGTCATTCAATCAATTTTTTTTCGTCAGCGCTCTTTCTAAGTTAAGCTTATTTCTCTGATTGGGTCATCTATCAGGAGCAGCCGAAACCGCTGTACCTTGAGACTTGAAATCTGTAGGCGTCTACTAACACACCATTAATTAATAGCTTCGCAAAAATTTGCAGGTTTCCTCACTATGTTTTTCTTCACCGAAAAGCTCATGTTAAATTACAAATGAATGGGCTCATAATAGGCTAAAATGAGAGAAGAAAGTATGAGCAAGGATTTTCTTAGTTTTAAAGTAAGAGAACTGACAATTTAAATTTAGGAACTTATGGGACTTAAGATGGGTTTTTAATTTTTTGTTCTAACCGGTTTAGGTAAAGAAGGACTTCAACACAAAAAAAAAATTCTGCGCGTATGAATTCGCGAGCGAAAACTATATTTGATAGTGATTTACAATTTGCCTTTAAGGAATCCAATCTGTCTCCTCGTGTTTTATTTCACATATTATAAAAAATAAACGTTTTTTTTTTCAAAGTACCTACAAAAAGGACGTTTCAGGCAAATAACGTCATGTTTATTTAAACACTGTGTCACTGTTTGTTTAAACAGTGATATTTAACTTAAATAAATAAAACAGTGATAGCATTCACAGGATTGACAAACCCAATAAAATGGAACGGTGGTTCAGAAGCAAATAACCGACCTTAAAATATATGAGTTCGTCGCGTAATGTCGCTTTGGGAGCCAGTGTGGTGTGAAGTGTTTGTTATTCAAGGCATAATGTAAGGATATATTGGTTTACAATGTACTCGGTAAAGTGGCTGCGGCTGGTGGTGATGTTAGCTGCATGCTGGGCCCAGGAGGGCGAGTGGAGCGAGGACGCCGAAGATTTGGGTGAGTTATGGAAATCTAATTTAGCTTTACATACTAGAACATTTCTGATTTTTATCCCCTGAAGCAAAAAGAGGGATGCTATGTCTTGTGTATAATGTGTCACCATAGCCCCTAAACGGAAAGCTAATTTAATCGAGAGGCTTTTAAAATGATTCAACCGTTTTTTGAGATATTGAACTTTGATAATTATGAAAATGTCGCGGAAATATTTGTAACTCGTAGTTATTACTTTTGTTTTGTTCTAAACTTTAGAACAAAACAAAAATAATAAGTACAGGTTACAAGTACGGCATGAAGAAGCGGAGACTAAAAAGCAGGTTTGATTACCTAGTTCATGTACCTACTTCAATGCACTTAAGAATTTCTTTTATACCTGGAAGGTACACATCGGTAATCTCATGCCATTTAGGTAGAACTTTTTTTGGCTTTTGTTAAAACCACTGATAATGTTAGCAACCTTATTGGTACCTAAGTAATAATATAAATGAAAACATCTCGTACTAAAGTTATACCACTAATTAACCAGCTTATGTAAATTGTTGTTAAGCTCATAATCATTACTATTTACGCACTTAGTATTTGGTTTTGTCTAAATTGTATTTTTAACTTTTATAGTTTTTATTACACATGCCTATAAAATTTATTGTAAATTTGTTTTATATAAATCATCTTTTTTTATACGACAAGGAAGGCAAACGAGCAAGTGGGTCACCTAATGGAAAGTGATCACCACTGCTCATAGACACCCGCAACCCCGGATGGTTTGCAGATGCGTTGCCAACCTAGAGAGCTAAGATGAAATGCTTATTGTGTCCGTAATTACACCAGCTGCTATCTTACTCTCTACACCGGAACACAACGGTGCAAGCACTGCTACTTAGCGGCAGCATTAGCGAGTAAGATGGTGGTTTTATTTTAATACTTACAAACGTTGTAATAAGTAAATTGTATTATAAGCTCGCATTATTAATAACAACAAATGCAGCAGCACTGATTCATATCACAAAATATGCATACAAGATCGCGAAAATCTTTGATAATTCAAAATTATCAAAACCATTGATTTTATTACATTATCGTTCGATGGCACACCTCGTAATGAATCGCTGAAGCGATCAAATGAAACAAAATGGAACAAACTCAAGTGGGAATCGCGCTCAACCCATTAAACGCGATTGCTTGTCGAAAATGAAAATGGGGAAATATATTTTCGTTTGTTCGGCGGCTCGTTATTCCATGTTTTTTTCTCTGATTTTATGCAATCCATCGGGAGCCACGCTTACACGCAACAAATTGCTCACTTTTGATTGGGAGCAACGAATATTAAAATCGGGGCCGCTTGCGACTGTAGGTAAATTAACTGTGAAATTGCTCTTAAGTGATTCTTTGGGTAGGTATACAATCTTCTTAATAAAAAATATTGCCCGTTTTCGACTTTGCAAGTTATTTTCTTTTTGCTGGCACGTTCCTCGGCCAACGTATTTTTGGTGTTGCCATAGAAAGAGACAACGCTGCCAGCCTTTTGGGCACCTTGCCCCGAAGTAGCGGCCTAGGGGACATTTTCCATTTTAGATTTTAGTTTTTAGTTATTATTCTTATTTGTATTTATAGTTCAAATTCCTCCTTTTTTCTGTTTGTTTGTTGATGAATATAACTGGTTACTTTCTTACGTTCTTTACGTATTTTTTTCATAGTTAGCATAGAAATGTTGCTACCGAAAATATTTCGCGTTCATAAACAAAAAATGTAACAACTCACGCTGACATGACATAGATATAATTATGAGTTGCAGCTATAAAATGTTGTAAGTGCAAACGAAGGACTTGCTCAAGTTCGATTTCTCGTTTGGATGGCTGCGAAAGGAGCAAAAAAGCGGCCCAATTAAAAAGTGTTCATGCATGGGCGGCTCTATTCGGCTCCAATTTTATTGGAACGATTAATTTTATTGCAAAAATTTCTGGACAGCGGAACGAATGGGAAACGGGAGTCCGACGTGGCTTCGCCGACCTTTTGTGGTTCCGCGATGGATGGGTTTGTTCAGTACAGAATCTAATCAAAGAGCAGAGAGCCGAAAAACCCTCGCCACCCAGTTATTGCAAACGTGATGAATGAATTTTAAATGTAATTTGAAACCGTTGATGATCGAGCGCGTGTCAATACTAATGCCTCAACACAAATGACGCGCCAATAACACCTGTCAGGGAGATAAAGAAAATATATTGGGTTACGCATTACGTTTGTTACCTTAAGTACGTTTTATTTTGTCACATTACGTTACCAATTTGATTAAATTGTCTAAACGCAGCAATTTCATTTGTAGAACGTTACTTAGAAAAGCTTTCATGGCTCTTTTGAAATGTTTTCCAAATTAAAGACCGATGAAGCGTTCCCTTCAGAAATAATTTTATTTAGAATTGTTTTTTTGACCCGCATAAACCGATGCTACAGGCTTTTTTCGCATTCACATATACATCTTTCTCAGTCTATTTTAATCTGTCGGTGAAGTTGCACTTGGTTTATTTAACGACATAACTTGCTGCCGCTGATCATGTGAACCAGGCATGGGGTCACGAAAAAGTCTAACCGAATTTAGTAGCGTTGAATCCTGAGTGACAATAGGTACGATTCTAACAGTGGTAAATCGAGTGATTGGTTGATGTGGAGGGGGTATGTCGTAGGTATACCTAAAGCAAATAGGTATCCCTTTCCAACCAGTTAGGCAGTAAGTTTGGAAAATTACACTACATTTTTGCGTCTTTTGAAATCCAGCAATGTTTCAGAAAAAGCACATAGGTCGTAGAACTAATTGACGGTGTGATGTTTGGGTTCTTGAGTGAAGACCAAAAACCGGCAAATGCTGAGTAGCTCGGTCCCCTGCAAGATGGACCGACGACTTGGTGAAGATCGCCAAACACCAGCGGGTGCAATATTAATTTCAGATCACTTCCATTTTGTTCCGTGTGTTTTCCACCAACCAGTCTCTCCCTGCAACTCGTGTCAGATCGTCAGTCCAACTCGCGAGCCTATGCAGGAAAATGAAAGAGACCTAGATTCGGCATAGTATAAAAAAGGTTGAAGATAAAGTCAAAATATTAATCTTAAAGTTTCACTTACTTTAATACACGAAAATGTTATTTCCACAGTGAAATAACTCAAGAACACTAACAATCACAAATTAAGTTAAGGGCAAAAGTTAATGTCAATAATCACAATTATGCCACTTAAGGTAGAAAGTTCAAGCAGATTAAATTATTACTAAGGTTTAACGTCTAGAAATGTGAAAGAAATTAATTGAATGTGGTGACTGGACTTGAACTTTTAAAGGCAATCGATTTAAGAAAACCATTGCTGGATACGTTCATTATTTTCTTCGTTATCTTGTTGAATAAATAACGAATTACCTACCAGTTACCTTCAGTTACTTCCTGAACATAAACGCTTTGATGTTAACATAAAAGGAAACATACAAAACAAGTGCCTTCAAAACAAGTGGTTTCGTTTATTTGAATTTATAAGCTTCGTACTCGTAGGTTTCGAGGAGCTAGGCATTATTGTTAGTATTTCGTTTATCGATACTACTCAATATCAATAAAATTAAATTACTCTACATAAACAACGAAAAAATAATTCAACTTTCAGAGAAGTTTTTTTGGGTATGTACTTGTATTTTTTCATAAAAAAAAACATACATATCTGATACACCCTTTTTTGCTCACGGTGCTCACAAACCCGTTAAGCCACCGAATCCTATTCTAGGAGATCGTCGTTTGTTTTCTTTTTAAGTCATATAAACTGTATCGACCTCCAGCAACTCTGAGTTAGCCCAACTAGTATGTTCACTGCAAGTTGTTATCCAGTAATGACCACAGCTGTCTTCCTCGCTTGCTAACTGCGAGCATCTACTAGCTCAGTCAATTTTTGATTATACTTTATACGCTGCATTGGCTCGAGCACGAGTTTTCGAATCGAGTAAGTGGTAATGTTATCGTATCGCTATAGAGAAAGAACTTGTGTGACGTTTGGAACAGCGCCCGCATGAGCGTATTTGGTATTGAAATTTCATATCAGTAACAAGAGGCACCCGTTTTCAAATCAAAAATATATATCGACAGAATGATTCACAGTAGACGGAAAACAGTGCTTTACTTATTTTATGTTTACTTAAATGAGGCAGATTTTTGAACAATTTCAGTACCTACAGCAAGAAAACTGAAAAGTCATTCTAAATAATAAATATGGATAAAAACAATACATATAATACATTTTTTACTGGATGAATAAATGATCCCATCTAATCTAACCTAAATATGATTACCTATAACCGATTTTCACTTCCATCTCGATTAAAAACAGTTGATGCAACTGACATACACACAGATAAACAGTTAATTTTTTAACACCCCCTTTTGCATCTGGTGTTAAATAGTACATTATTGTGATGACCCGGAAAGTAGGGAATTGCCTACCTCGCCAGGCAATTCTCTACTTTCCGCAATTTGCAACTTTTGCAAGTCGAATATCGCGAGTATTGCGAGGCTTGTAAAGACACAGTCAGGCATTAGGTTTCTCCTAAGAGAAAAATAAGTGAATCAACCATTTCCATCCTAGGTAAGGAAGTTTTGCTGTTTTAATTTTTAAGTGAAAAATTTAAGCACTCCCGTGTTCTTTTTTTTTTTTTAAATGAAAAGCGAACATCTCCGAGCATGTTTGAGAAAAATAATTTACTACATCAGTACAATTGAGTAAGCGATCTCAAATAATGATGTGCGCAGCTGTTTCCCTACTCACTAACTGTGAGTAGTGGGAGCTTGAATCGGGGCCAGTAGTGCTCGGGACAGTAGCTCGCCTTACTTACGTAACTGTTGTAAACATAAAATTTGCTCATAGTCTATTGCACAGTAAAAATTGGCTACATTAGGTACGTACAGAACACTAGCCAAAATCGGTGACATTAGTATTTATACAGTGGAAGATTCTCTTTGCGGACGATTTGGAAGCTGTTACTGCCATGATCAATTTGGTGTTTTAGGTTAGAATTTGTATTGAAGTGACAAACGGAAGATCGTCCACTTAGAAAATCACCCACTGTAAAGGGGTAAATAGCTGTTACGTGTCTTATTAAAACTATTTGGCACTATATTCGTGACGACGAAAAGATACGATATCTACCTAACCGTCATCATGGTTAGCTCAACACTGGTTTAATTTTGGTTAAATTTCTATTTTTAAATCATGTTTTAGTTTTGGGAATCGAAACAACAATTCTAGGAAAAATATTCATGTCCAGAAAAACAGAATTGAACGTTTGATTCGCATTTTCATTATTGTCTTACTTTGTAATCTTAGGAAAAACGAGTTATAATCAAGGTCTACTGTGTCCGTGTATATTACGGAGTAGGTCAGGCCCGACGTGTCTCCACAATAATTTTATTAATATTACCCCCGGAAGCCTGTCACGCGCGAAACCACCGCTCGTATATCTTGGGACCGGAAAAAAATATGATATATTGAGAGGACGAGAGACGTAAGAGCTTTTCTTAGCTTCTCTTGACGGGGCTTAGAGTCTTTTAGTGTTCTTAAAACCTTGTAAGTAACTTTAGTAAGTGAAAATGGTAGTGCTTGGGATTTTTTTCTGTTTACTGGTTTCTGGTGTGTCATTGTTTTGCGTTTGTATTTAGATTAAAGTTTTTTGAATACCTACCAACATAAGATTAAAATGATTAGATTAGATTAGATTAGATTATTTATTTCAAATCTAATCACTAGACACTGTTGATTTAGTAAAACAAGATCTACAGATTTGTGTTGTGAATCCTAATGCTACAAGTGTCGCCTAATTAATATTTTCAATTTCATTGAATTTATTCAGTTTACGTCATAATTATGTCGGTTAGGAAATGTCTAATCAGCGAAATAGAGAAAATATCTACTATGCAGCTAAATAAAGCGGTTAAGTTAACATAAACGCTTAGGAGTCAAACATTTAGTATTCTTAAAATTTTCCGACTGACAAAATCTGTACCTAGGAGCCGAAAGAGATCTGTATAAATGTAAAAGAATTCCACAGATCAATGTACCCCTAACATTCACAACCTAAATACGAACGCTTCGGTTATGTATCTTTAACCAAATAAAGTTAATACCGTAAAAGGAAATTCCATTTAATATCGCGCGATCTGCCTTATGACTATCAAATATGTAGAGTACAAGAATTTGGCTGCGGAAGGTATGCTATCATCACCAACGCTCGCGGAAACTGTCGACTATATTATGAAGCTGATATTTTTTATTAGGTACCTATTCTCACAAAAGGGAGGTCTCGAGGATTTCCGACGAATACCTACTACGGCTGGAATTTCTCATGATTCGGTTTATGTATTAACGTCAAGGCCAACTTTAGGGTTTCGCCGAGTAAGACTATTTTGCTTTTAAAAAAAAATTGTCCAATTCTCTTCTCTTATAAAATACGTGAAATGTTTCAGAGTAAGTACAATTTACAGCTAACACTTGTAACTAAAACTTCAAACTAACTCCGCTAATTAGTCTAACGAGCAGGTATGATATCTTTACACGAAAAGCACGAAAGCTGCTCTAAGTGAAAGCATTTGAACTGCAACTTTTGTTAATTATGAAGTTCGTCGCGCTGCTCTCTCGGGGACATTGCATGTCAGCTGTATAGCAATAAGTATAAATTTTAATGGCAAGCTTGACAGTATGCAAATAATCAAGTGCAATTTGCTTTTAATTTTACTTTTACTCTGTTAACGAACTCATGGAGACTTGTAAATAACGTTTGTTCGCATAATTTACTGTTGTAGGCTTTTAAATAAGCCGTGACAGAAAGCTGAGTGGAAAAGTTTACTTATAAACCCCACCGACTATTTTAACACCGGTTCAAGGTATTACAAAATTCTGAAGATTCGAGAACTCAGTGCACTTAACAATTTAGTTCCTCTATAAAAAACAAGTCGCTCAAAAGCTTTTCTTCGATTTTAACACAAAGAAATGTAAATAGAAGATGGTAAAACGCTACGAACGTCGACAAAATATATCGAAGGTTTGAAATTTGTGAGGTAAAATGCGAATTTGTTCATAGTGCGTCTGGAATTCGAAAACATCAAAAGGGCAGAATGTAGTGAGATGAACGTGAGGTACTGCTGGGGTCGGGTCGTCATTAGGCGGGTCACACACGCGCGGGCCACGGGCACACATGTCGCGTGTCGTGTCAGGCCGCCACCACTCACAAGCCACGTTCGACACCACGGCAATGAGTGGCGTAATTCTTTACTGCCTTCCAACACGACACAGCCTTCGCGGCCACACCACCATTACACGAGCCAACCCTCAATCTAATATAATTTATATTTCCGATACATTATGCGTGACGTTCACCGTCGAAACTCGAGGATTTGTCAGAACAGCTTTATTGTGAAATTATTCTAAGTCAAACGCGACGGTGACATCGAAATAAAGGGGCGGGGGTTGATTTGGAATTTCATTTCTTCGCTCTTATCTTAATGCGAGTCGGCGTTGTGTCGCGTTAGGTGGGATTTCTCTTTTCCTTTTATTTTTATTGAAGCTTTACATCGAGCATTGTGTAAGTATGTATCTAACTTCACATTATCCTGAATGCATAACTACTCGTATTCAACATTTGAACGGAATTTTCCGTTTTACATCTTACACTCGTCCCATTATCAAGGAAATGAAATATCTATCTATGGGTTTAGTCCGCAGTTCTGAAGTATGTCTGGTAGATACTTTGCAAAAAGTCGTCTTATCCTTGTTTTTCTAGTCTCATTATAAAACTGTAGCTAAACAAAGAAGGAGTTCTAAAGCAACGGTAATTAAAACAATTTCTCAGAACTCGTTTTGCCGGCTACGTTGTTTTATAATTTCATAGTCAATTAACGAGGTGTTCTAAACAAACTTCAAAATTTTAATACATTTAGTTTAATTAGTTTTGTGTTTATCCAACACATTCTAACTAGCAATTTTATTACGTAGCAACTACTTTTTCTCCTGTAATACAATCAAATTTTTAGTACTTTAGTATGTAGTATGTCTGCTAAATTATTGTTTACGAAGTTTCTAAGCTAACACATAAAATTTGGTATGTGCAGACCAAGTAATGCTTTTTTTATTCACTTTAGACAGAGAAGGCCGCAAGTTGACAAGTGCGCAAGGTTACCGCGAGACCAAGTAATCCATCTTTATTAGGTTAGTGTTCACGGGGTAAATTGAAAATTCCTCCTAAGTATGACTGATGGTGCATATTACTTGCCCCCAACACGACGACACTGTGGAGAAGAAAAAGGGATTATTTCGCACCGTGCAGGAAACGGAGCGTTTTAATATTACGTTTATTTATATTCATGCCCCTTTATTGTGGGAGGGAAAGAAATCTAAAAACCATAACGGTGTAAATATAGAGGGAACAGAGATATTCACTTAGACATTTTTTGTGTTAAAACGATACGGATTTCGAGACTTGTTACTGGGCTGGGACCCGAGAAATGTTTTATGCATACGATTTGAGGCACGTAAATTAGTTTTTGTATTTTGCTCTTGCGGCGTAAGTGGCCCTTTGAAGTGTGAGATGTTGTAAAGTAGTTGCACTGCGCGATTTTATTCTTGTTGCGGCGGAGTGCATGCATTTTAAGAGTAAAGAAGCTTTTATGTTGCAAATGAAAGGATTTGTTGCTGGTGCATTCCCTGAAGTACTTGGTGACTAGATTAAATAATACCATGTGAGTTCGCTACCAGAAATATAAAATACTTACTGGCGGAAAGCAATTAAAGGGAATTGCGCAGGAGTCTATCAATCAAGGCAAAAAGAGTAGGTACCTACGAGTACTTATAACCAACTAGCTGTTGCCCGGGACTTCGTCTGCGTAGATTTCGGTTATTTGCTGTCCCGATATTCCCGAATAAAAAGTTGCCTATGTTATTCCTCAATATTCAAACTATCTTCTTACATCTAGATTGGGTCAGCGGTTTTTCCGCGAAGAGGTAACAAACAGACAGACAGAGAGACAGAGTTACTTTCGCATTTCTAATATTAGTTAGGATTAGGATAATTATGCAATAATGTCTAACGTCAAACTAAGCTAAAACAAACTAAGAATAAAAAACCAAAGCCTAACCTAACTCAGAAAATTTGAATAATCCCGCCATTTTTATTTCAAAGTTCTATGTCTCAAAACAGTTCCCCTTCGGCAGTCGAGTAGAGAATCGATTTTGATGAAACTTAGCTAAGAACTAGGTACCTCAATTAAACTAGTTTTTTGATAAAAGAAAGCCGCGTCCAAATTATTCTATCCGTTTATGAGCTACACTGTCGCAGACACACGTCAAACTTATGACACCCGTCTTTTTGGGTGGGGGGTTAAAAATTAAATCCATTCTGTTGCGCTGACAGCCATTAAAGTGTCAAGCCGATGGGAGGGTAGTTCAGCTTTTAGTGGTCATTGCACTCTTGAATTAACCTCAAATTTACATTTTTGTTGTTGTTAACAGCTGTTTTCATTGTTGTTGTTGCAGTGTCAACAGTGGACGTGGATGCTGTGTTGGGTCGCACGGCGTCGCTCCCTTGCGACGTGGCACCCGACGCCGCCGAAGACCGAGTCTACATGGTGCTCTGGTTCCGCGCCGGAAAGGCCACCGGTGGGAAACCTATATACAGGTAAACTTTGTAATCTACTATGTTTAACTCTCTTAATGAATTCATCTCAATCCTCATCAGTGTCAAGACCACAAGCAATATCCTTTGACTCGTGATTTGAATCGATGCGCTGTGCGAGTGTGCGAGTCACGAACGCACCACTTACATGTCTGAACTAGGTCGATGTAACTCGGCCTAAATGAGCTGTTAGATTTAATACACCTGATACTGTATAGTATCCAGTGACTTCACCCTGGTGTCCAAAATAGTCACAGATAAAAAGGGGTTGGGATTTTTAGATATTATGATTTCGTTCTTCATGAGCGCTCAATACCTAACCATCCATCCATTATGTATTACCAACAATATAAATTTATTAAAAATTATGTCCAAATAAAGTAAAGAGTAGGTAACGTGTGACGCTGGGTGCCTAAAAAAAACAGAACAAAATAAAAACAGAAGCGATATAAGAGGTTATTTGATTGAACCACACGGTAATTTCATGTTATACAAACAGAAGATCCAGACTACCGGAAATATCACAACAGGCATAATAATAATTATCCATCCGTACACCATGTCTAACTTTGGTAAAGTTTGTAGATGAAAACTGCAAAAGAAAACATAAGTCTTTACGGAAGCGCAGTTTAAGTCATAAAGTACTGTAGTCTCAATAGCCCAGTTGTTTTTGTTGTTACTTGTTTGTCAGCCACTTCGCAGCTCATGCTACATTTCTTGAACACCTGTCTTATACCTCATTAGAGCTTATATATACCGACCTGCTCGTAAGTTTCATCTTAGTTAGAGCAGCTAATGCAATTAATATCGCAAGAGACGTGCCTGCACGTGCACACTATACAGACATTTAATAGGTTTAAAATACATAAGTGGATAGTTATATTGGAATTTAAGTTTTCATGTGAAACTAACTTGGTTATAACTCTATTGAATGTAGAGTTAAGAATATTTCTGCTGAAATCAATTAACTTGGTTTTGTTTTCTTAATATTGATTTGAATAATCTCCCAAGGCAATTTGTATTTGAAAGCATGCCCCCAGTTAAAGTTCAAGTGATGTACTTAGTTTATTAATTAAGTGGAAAATGGAATTATAAAAAACAATTATTTATTTTATTCGTTAGCCGGTTATACGCCTTCGGACTTATTTGACCGCGCGCCACCTGTGCACATGAATCTCCTAACACGAAGAAAATACCAATGATATTCGCACTAATGCCAAGATAAATATGAAATATGAGAGAGTATTCGTAGATAAAAATGGAGGATTGATTTACCGTGGCCCAGCCGGAGATCCGAGATCCGGCCCGCGCTGAACCTAACGGAAAGCAATCCGGTTAATACATATTTTATTTTGAGACTTAGTTTTGAAGCGGAACTGGCTGAAATACGATGAGTGATCAGATTGTGACTTTCGGAAAAGAACAGGGAATTGAAAACAGGGAACAAGAAAGCGAGGACGTTTTATAGTGTTTTGTAGTGTGTGTTTTATATTTACCTTCACTCCGAATGTCTGAGTACTGGCCGTTTGCATAAAAAGAAAAAAACAGGTTTTGAATTTTACGATTCGCATTTGTTTGTTTTCTCTCAATGGACTTACATAATACTGGCGTTCTTCCCTTCCTTCCTTCTTATATTCATAATTATCAATGTTTCGGTAGCAATAATTAAAATCTGGCTTTGCAACATAGCACGATTTATTTTTCATTTACTTTTTAATCCTATCGGTGAATAATTGTTATTGATGTAATAGTATAATAGCTGAAAATTATACACACAAATGAAAAGGACTGCCAGTTACACAGGTACTGTCACACATGCATTTTCATGAATGCTCAAACAAAATATTGTTTTTTACATAATCAAAAACAAAGATCTACTTTTTTCAGTTATTAGTAAATTTACTTACAATTTATTCCTAGAGTCAACTTCAGTTTATTAAAATATTGAAACTAATACCTAATTATTTAAAATTATTTATGAAACAATACATAATTTTTAATTCTAATTCGATAATTATTAATTAATTATAAATTAAACGTCGATTAATTTCAACTTGTTGAGGTGAGGTAAAATATTAATCGTCAAAGTAGGTATGTCACACAATTATTACTTACATGTTATTTAAATATGGCTCGTTTGATGCATTGTTAATAACAATAACATAATTTGCCTTTAATACCCAATTAAATACATCCAACCAGTAATGTAATTAATTTCATCAAACAGTAAAATTGGACAGTTTTGAGAAATGTAGTATTAATGAAGTTTTATTTTAATTAGCTAGGCTAATTGATGCAACATTGGTGCTTGTACGTATTTAATTACGAGTAAATACCGACGTTCTATTGGCTTCCGGGTCACGCGCGTTGTATACCATTTTAGTACTTGTATCGAATAAGGAACTTTAATATACAAAGTAGTATGAACTATATATGAAGTAAGTATATACGAAAGAAATGAAACATGAACCGAAGGTTTTTTTTTGGAAGTCAGATTAGAATTTTTCTCGACTATTTTTAAAATCATTACAACGTACCAACGAAGCTTTTTCCTCTTTTTGTGTATTGACTGTAAAATGCACAAACATCAGCGAACTAGGTATAAAGATATGGAAGCATAACGCCTAGGTGTACATCGGCGCACGAAGATATGACACTATAACACACACAACTACCACACACTCGCACATCGAAAATCGCAGTGCCCTAAGCACGACTTGTCGAATCCTGCGTTACGTTACGGTTATCGTATCGAGATCGAGAAATCTCATACTAAATTTTAGTTCCAAATACGCTCACGGGCGGGCGCTGATCCAAACGTCATACAAACTCGTTATAGTTTACTATTCGATTTTACGTGACGCAGGATTCGACAAGTCGTGCTTAGGGCACAGCTCGCCAATAAGCGGCGACACACGTCGGCTGCGCTCGGCATTTCTCGACAATGTTCGGTCTAACCATCGAACTATCCCGCTCAGCCATGACGGTAGGTATGTCATGAGTCATGAAGTATGGGTTTTTAAAATTTGTTTTTTCTTACCTATTTAAGAAAGGTAATTCTAATGTTTTTCATATGCTTATGATTTCTAAACCACTTCACAACACACGATGGCATATTTGCAAAATACTGAATTACGCAAAACGTAATAATATTCACAATCGAAATTCACGAATGTCATGGCTGACTGACGCGTGGAGTTTGTTCATATATTTTTCCCTGGCCACAGCGGCATCTATTTGGTGGACCCATTTTTTGGGCTTAGTTACGCTTCCATGGATATAATCATTCGTAGACAAACATAGAGGCCTTTTGTGTTATAAGTCAATTCAAACGGTCGTGTCGCGTACGATTCTATGTCGTATTAATTCTTTCAGGTAATTCTTTCTGATTATGTTACTTGAATCAGTTACCTCCTCAGCCTCAGTGTAATAATCTTACGTAAGAACTTATTTAAATGTCTTTATATTCATTATGTTATCGTGTTATTTATTGCTACAACAATAAACCTTAAGAGCAGAAATAGCAGTTAATTTCTTAGTACTTGAGTTATTTTAAAGCTTATTAGCGAACTGATAAGACGAAGCTTCAAATCTTATTCGAAAGGCAAGAAACATATTTTACTTTGAACACGGAAACCATATTATTATTGTATTTTCAAGACAAGTTGGATATTATTCAAGCGTCTCGCAGAACCGTTCTAACTACGCTTCTTAATAAAATATGGGCAAGTTTATATTCCACTTAGATTTATCGTATTATTGTATACTTACTCAACCATGACCTACTTTGAGTGGGGTTAAGATACCTACCAGTTAAAAGCAAAAACCTCAGACAGGACGTGGGCCATTTTATAGAAAGTTACACACTTTTTTTCTGGAATTTTGAAATTTTTATATTGTATCTACTTAGAATCACGAGTACTATTGATTTTAATACGTGAAAATATTGTGTTCCATTTCATTATCATTATGAGAGTAACGGAGTGGATGTCGAACTGAAGTACAAAAAAATTATGAAAATTTTTGGGTAAATGTTCTGAGCTCCTGTGATTCTAAGTACTTGTCGATATCCGTCAAAAGTAGATTTATTTTGCATTTTCTCCGTTAACTAATAACAAAAACAATAACAAAAGCGTGTTTACTTAGAATTGACCTAGCCCCCGGCAAAAACCTCAAGGGTATTAATTGGAATTAATGATATAATAATAATAATTCATTTATTTCGAGTACCTAACATGCGATTCATAAAGAAAAGAAAATAAACACAAAGATTATGAACTGAAATTAAATAAATTAACACACGATATTGTATATAAACGTTTTTCACTCGATATTATTTTATTATCGCCCTTAACCTTTATTTTAAAAAGTAGCTCCTGAAAGTGACTTAAATTTAATCAAAAATATTACCTACAACTAGCGAACTAGCAAAATTGCCCTTCGTTTCATGAAGGTATTTAATCAGCAATACAGTATTTACCGTACCTACAACATACAACAGTAACAGGAAGAACCATAAACGCTTATCTTTCGCGTCAGTAAATAACGTTAGATGTGTAGGAACTTGAGCTACATACTACGACAAGTTTAACGGCCCACCGGTCATTAATCACTCAGTTTGGCTATTATTAGGGCAATAGCCGACTTTAAATAACATACATGAGAATGAAAATACTGCTTTTTGCTGCTTTAAGGAAGTGGGTAAATTTGAATTTGCAAACTTTAACAGAACAAGTAAAATAAACACTTCTCAAAAAGCTTGTAACACTTCTGTAAAAGCAATTGTACCGTACTGAATCGTATTCACAGCACGTCCGATATTTTTACAAAATGTTCATCCAATAAAAATAGACCAACGCATTTTGCAAAGTTTTATTTTATCACAGATATGTAGGTACTCGGTCGATGATAGAATATGTTTTTAACAAAATCGGGTTTTATTTTTGCGTAGAGATTGTTTTTTTGATGTTAAATAAATTCAAATCCTGAAGCGCGTTCGTATTCCTTGATTAATGCTACGTATTTGTATAAAGACATGGTAGTCGTGAGTGAGACGAGTCGTCAAGGAGCTTCGAACACGATAGTAATATCAAACTATGCGGTTTCCAACCTCAGAGCTCATAACGCCACGAATTCAATTATACTTCAACGACTTTAATGAGAACTTGGCGTGAACAAAACAAGCTCACTCAACGCCGTTTAAAAGTCAATATTAATAGATTAAGATTTTAATTACCATTTGTGGTATAGAAACTTGATTGCTGCCGGTTAAAATTAATATGCAGTGATTACGGTGCTTAAAATATAATTAAGTGGGCTAAGGCTACGGTCGCTTGGACGCCGTGACCGGCTGACCCGTACCTGCCGGCCAGAATGTTGTGTTTACGAATTCACAAAGCACTGCGCGTTATCGAATCTACTCCGAATATGCAAATGTTGCCAAAGAAATGGTAAACGGTTTTACTCATGTTATCCATCTACTGTTTCTTTATAATAAGGCAGGTCTAGAAATAGAGCATGGTACATACATACAAAATTTGCGCATGCCAAAGTTGGTTGCCTTTTATTTATTTTGTGACTTGGTTTTCTTCCGATTTTCGATTTGCCTAAACAATCATGCTATACTAAACTGGCATACAGTGAGCACCTAGCGATCGTAAACCGCACAAATTGTATTTACAAAAAAAATGTGTACGAAATTGTGACTCACAAAAAACATCAATCAATTTCTGTAATTACCTATTTAGTTAAGAGGGCACCAAATACAAAAATTAATCACATCAATCAATAAAACATAAAGCTCCTATAAATAAGTTATTATCAAAATCAAAAATTACCGTAAAAGTTGTCAGTGTTAGTTACATACATTAGGTATTTAGAAGTTGAACTGCGTTGTTTACGGTCAACAAAAAATTTAATAAAAAAACATTGCACAGGAGCGCTAAACTCTACAAGAATACTCGTATTCGTATTACACACAAAACCATTATTGTACAGGCTCAAGTTTTTACACAGCCAAATTAATAAAAAGTTACTACTGCAATGTTTAAATAAAAAACAATTCGAAAATTACTACTGTAATTTGTATAAGGTCTCGCATGGCCTCGTATTCGCAATTGTGCTCAATTAGGATACTTTGTTTTTTCTCGAAAATCATAAGGTATACGAAAAATACACCTGTCAAAAGTCAAATCTGACAAAATAATTTTTCGTTATTTCGCTGTAAGTTCCTGGTAGATATTGAAAACAAAAAATGAGTTCAAGTTGCTACAATATATAGAACAGACGTAAAATCGTATGAAACTTTAACGAAATGGCGAACAGAGAACAAAAACGGAAACTGTTTTTTTTTTGTTTGTTTCCTCTCTGATCTTTGACAAAATCACAATATACGCCACTGCCGGAACAGCAATACAAATACTCAGCTAGCCTTTGCCTAGTTCCAGGCCTAGGCAATAATGTACTATTTTCATTTTCAGTTTCGACGTCCGCGGCCGCTCGTTCAACAAGGCGCTGCAATGGTCCGACCCGAACGCTTTCGGCCCTCGCGCCTACTTTGCGACCGTGGCGCGCCCCGCTGCGCTCACACTCGACACAGTACAACTAGATGACGAAGGCATCTACAGATGTCGAGTGGACTTCAAGAACTCGCCGACGCGCAACTTCCAGATACGATTGTCTGTGATCGGTGAGTACTTAAAGAAGCCATATTTCATTATGTCTACGTGTAATGCTGATTTTACACGAGGTCAATACCCAAGACAAGGCTTCAGGACAATCTATTGCAGTGTCATTGCTATATTGGACTCGTATAAAATCAGCATGCCTCGCTTCGCTCTCACGCTAAACTATCGATATAGACGACAGCATCTTACTACCGCGCTACCTATTTTAATATCAAAAACTACGAATAATAAATCTAAGCGCCCCGGTACTGAGGCCCGAGTACGAATATTCGAATCCTGCGTAACGTAACGTACCTACCTATAACGTAGTGTAACATAACGTAAAGTTTACTCAGGTTGATTAAATGCTTAATCAACCTAAGTAAACTTTGTAAGTACTTAAAGAAATATTAAAATTGTAATTAAAATTGAAATTATTGCTAACTAGGATGTTTTTATATAGGTATTTATTATGAATCCCATACTTATTATAATTTACATGTCGGTGACAGAAAGTTGTTATTTATATTTATAAATATAACATAATATTTTTTTGGGAAATATGGGATATGAGTAAAAGTTGAATTTTAATGTCACTGACCACTCAACAGCTCTTTGTCTTAGCGTGCCATGAAAAGTCAGAACCCTGGAAATATTGCGTCTCATTTTGCCGGCAGCGACACTGAAAAAAAGCAAGGACACGCCTCTATTAACATTCTACACCGCACGCCGTTATGTTGTGAAAATTCCAATCCAGCCAGTTTTTTGTATAGCTTTAATAGAGGGAACTCGTCATATTTTTTGCTGCCTACTGTTTGAACGTGTGAAATTTGAAATAACGGTTAGGATTTCTATATTCTCTAATGTATTTGAATTGGGTTAGGCTTGCAATGTTGCAATGTTGAAAATGATTACAAGGGAAATATGCTTGGCAGTAAAAATTTGGTTTTGTTGTGTTCACGGAGATACGGCTATAATCGAATCCTCATTATAAGTATTATTTTTATCAATACTTAATAGTTCATACGTGAAAAAAGATTGAAGTTGTATTAAAATGCTGCCGCTAGCAACAAGGCTCACTTAACGAGTTGAATCGTTTCACAGATAACTTCCCGCGAAGCCCCGACCCTCCAAATACTAGAATGGGAAACGCACCAGCTGCTCGCATTCCCACACTGAAAAACTTTAGCGTAGAATGTCTGCCCTATGCTGAAAATTTATAAGAGAACCTTATCTAAAAAGGCAGCCTTTCAACGGCTTTCGCCGAGCGAGCGATGCAAAACAAAGCTTTGTTAGAGCTCCTTTGAATTTCGGTAAGGAAAATGAGAGGTTACACACGACCGTGGTCCCCATCAAAGAAGCCTCAGAGTGGTGTTATTACAATAATGTACTGCGATACCACGTTTGGAGTGGCGAGGCTTTTAGTGCGCTCCGGATGCGAGAACCGAACCCGACGGGCCCTAAACGCGTTAACTCGCAAACGAAAACATGTTTTTCCTGCCACTAATTTAATGATCTTACCACACGGTTAAGTTCTCGCAGCTACAAGAGATGCAAGCGCGCAGTGTTTCTTAGATCCTTCTACACTAGCCAACTTATGTAAGAAACAATTTGTAAGCATGTATGTACTTCCTGTTTCTTAAAATAGCTTATTGATTAGAGCAAAGAGTTTACTGTAAAATAAAATATTGAGCCTGAGAAAGCAAAGTCTCGTTTCTGATATTTATTTACCACCTCCGACGTACACGAACACCTTATCCATTATCCGTCGATGGGTGTTCTTAACTAACAAAGTGTTTTATTAACTTCATGGCCATAGCAAAGTTGTATATAGGTACCACAAGTCGTTGGTGCAAGAGAAAAGCGTGAACCTTTATGTTTAATTTAAATTGGAGAAATTGCGTTAATCGATAGAACTTATTATTGGTAATCCCAAACAATATTGACGATTTCTTTTGTAGTTGCGGTTAAGAAAAGATATTATTTCTCGCCAAAAAACAATTTAAAACTAAAATTTCGACATCAGTTCTCCTCATTCAGCGCCCACAGACAGTTTACATGTTTGAGCTGAATAATATTTGAATAAACTTTCGTGCGCACGTAAGTACCTATTTCATTTCATACGAATACCTGTGTCATTTCCAAGGAAAGTTCTAAGGAAACCGAAAGAAGTGTCAAAGCTACAACCTCGACTGAAATAGCAAAAATCGATGTCGAAATAATTTATTTCGTTCAAAATTTTAGTGCAAAGTGCTTGCTAGTACTATTATAGGTACTTTAAAAATTTATTGATGATGACCAATGAAAAATCTACGCTGTCGAAGCCAATTCTCGCCCAGAGACAACTGACTACGAACTGTTAGACTCGTATTAACCACTCAATTGCTTTTGATAACTAGAGCTACCTGTCAACGCTCATATTTTGTTATAAATAGAGTTCAACTCAAAATTCAAAGCAAGTGAGTGGATAATAAATCAGCCAAAAATACAAGTTACGAGGGGCGGCTGAAAAGTAATCTACCCAACAATGAAACAAAAGACTGTCGTGGCTAAATTTTTTTTATTTTTCTATATAGCCCCCTGCTAGTAAAATGCACTTATTAAATTTTTCAAATATTGAATTTAAACCATTAAAAAAAAATCTTTCGGTTTGTCGTCAAAAAAGTCAGTAACCGCAGCCTTCATTTCGTCATCGGTCATAAACCTTCGTCCCCTGAGGTCTTTCTTGAGAAGTCTAAACAGAAAATAGTCACAGGGGGCTAAATCTGGACTATAAGGGGGGTGGTCAATGGTTTCGAAGCCATTGTCTTTAATTGCTAGCTTCGTTGTGCGGGCGGTATGCACTGGTGCGTTATCGTGCAAAATCAGAATTCCTTTGCTTAGTTTACCTCGCCGTTTTTCTTTTATTGTCTCTCTTAGTTGATATAGTAAGTTTGAGTAATAATCAGCATTCATTGTAGTTTTCTTCGGTAAATAATCTATGAGTAAAATCCCTTCTGTGTCCCAAAAGATTGTAGCCATAAGTTTACCTGCCGATGGACAGACCTTGAATTTCCGAGGCGGCTTCTCACCCTTAAATTTCCACTGTAACGACTCTTGCTTACTTTCCGGGACCCATTGTCGAATCCAAGTCTCATCACATGCTACAATTCTAGAAATTATTTCTTCCTCTTTCCCTCGACTCATGTCCAAAAACTCTTCACAACATTTGACACGCCTCTCCATGTCAAATGCAGTCAACATTCTGGGGACCCAACGTACACTAACCTTGGACATGTTCAAATGCTCATGAATTATTTCATTGACTCGCTCTTTACTGACGCCCACATCTCTAGCTATCTCCCACTGCTTCACTCGTCGGTCGTCTAATATAATTTTTTTCGCCCTGGCTACATTTTCATTGGTGACGGCCGAAACTGGTCTTCCGCTACGAGGATCATCTTCCAGGCTCTCACGACCTAACTTAAACTGCTTTGACCAAAACTTTATAACAAATTCGGAAGAACACGAACTGTCAAACACACGTAACATACGCTGTCTGATCTCCGAAGGCGTATTCCCTTCTTTAGTCAAAAACTTAATCACCGCACGCTGCTCGATTTTATCCATTTTCACTTTTTCTACAGACATGTTTGAAACAATTGTAGGAGACAAATAAACGTGATGCAATAAACAAATGAATGTAATACATTTTGAAAATAGAATAACAAACGAATATAAATCCATACCAGCCAGCATTATTTTTGTATATATTTCTGACCAAGGAGATTACTTATCAGCCGCCCCTCGTATGTACAGTATTTCAACATTATAATTATACCTACTACTCAAAAGAATATAGGGGCCATTAAGAATTTGGTCAATACGTGAAAATTATATCAAAAGTAATATTTTCTTTTGAGTAGTAATATTCCTTTAAAGTATTAAATCGGTAAAATTAGTAAAGCGACTTGCCACTAAAAATGTCCAGCTACTTTTCAGCCTTATATCGGGTGGCATGAAATTGTTAGTCGTATTTGTTTTGTCGCATAACTATTTTTCTCCGAACAACTTATGGCATAAGCTTTGCTCCGCATGTTTCTTATAAGCCGACATTGTTGTTCAATATCGTTTTGTCCTATAATTTGTTGTGGTTATGATTCAATTGTCGAATAATTACTGCATAATTGTTATGTTCCTAATATTTAATGTACTAAAATGCCGCTCTGAGGGACTCAAGGTAACTAACGAACCTAAGAAGAGGGTCGAGCACGACTTTACGAATACTGCGTAACGTAAAATCCAATAGTAAACGTTGTCGAGTTCGTATGACGTTTGGAACAACGCCCGCCCGTGAGCGTATTTGGAACTAAAATTTAGTATGAAGTTTCTCGATCTCGATACGATAACTGTAACGTTACGCAGCATTCGTAAAGTCGTGCTCGACCCTCAGGATAGGGTCCAGATGGTTTAAAGGTATTCTTTTAATGCGGGGGATGAAGAGAGCCAGTCGACCAAATTTTCGCTCTGAGGGACGCAAGGTAACTAACGAACCTAACCAGGCTAATAAACTAGGGGTGGTTTGAAAGTTTATTTTTATGCGGGGGGTCTCGCCCCTCTAGCCCCTGTTCCGGGGGGCTTCGGCCCCCCTTCCCCTCCTGTTTTGTAACTACCATACCTACCATAGTTTAGGGGCTGGAATTGTAGTCATTTTAATGATAGGCAAAATAAATCTTAAGATAAAAAAATATTAGGTTAATTACGTTTTAGGTAATTCGATGTTCAAGTTATCAATATCAGGATAAACATGCTCTAGGACTTTTAAATGTGTATGCGCCAAAATGAATAGGATAAACGAGTAATATGCAATTCAACAGTATGCCAAATATTCACTTCCAAAAAATTTTAGGACAATAAACTTTATGCGATAAGACAGGCACCCGCATTGCGGTCTTATGCTCTGCACTGTGCCATGTACTAATGGTGAGCTTTGATTAATACAATAGCGCTATTCATTTGTTTCTTAATTGTTCAAAAACCTCTTGCTGCTTGTAACTCGCATGTGCGATACCTTGGCGCGGGCGCTGCCTGTCCCGAGAATTTATTATACCTTCCTTATCTACATATGTTTATCGCGGAATTTTAAATTGTAAACGAGACCCCGTAGTCAAGGTACTTGAGAATTTCGTAGGACCATAACAAATTGAAAGTTTGAAGACTTAATGTGATACTGACGAAATTTTTAAACCGAATTTTGGTCTGTGATACAATAGCAACTGTTTGATTATGACGTAAGTAAATTAAAATGTTTGGGTTATTTGTACAGAAACAACAACGGCACTCAGTTAATATGTATGTAACTGAAACTGAGTCACTTATAGAAAATTATTTACCACTTTTAAAAAAACCTTCTTACGCGGATTATAGCAGATATCCTATATTTCACTCCATCGCGTTTGTAATAGTAATAATGCTAGTAAATTAAACTTACAAAAGCAATTAAAAAGGCATTTGGTTAACATAGTTTAAATGCCTCACGCCAATTAGCAGCGTTAATCCGGGCAGCAACACCGCAATCGTTTTTCTCCTTCACGATTCGGCAGAAAACCTATTTGTTTTTATGCAAGTTCACTTTATTATTTGCCGTTTAGCGAGCGTTGCAATTTATATGGCTCGGCGTGTAATGTATCTGTGTTGGCGTACGAACATCCGCGGCCTGCAGTGTACTTCCGTACGTAATTCTTTCTCGGCCGGGTTTTGAGTTAAGCGAAGCAATATGTAACAGTTAAGTGGGGGTTGCAGCGCGGGCGTGATCGTAAGTCATGGCGTCGACGCGCCGCGCCGCGCCGCACCAAGGAATCGCACTACAAACCTATACATCATACTGTTTAAACAAGCCAACCTCTTTATGAGTCAGCTACTTGGGCCGTGCGTAACTTACTTGCTCGTTGTTTGATCAATGCTTGTATCAAGTCAATATTGTTTTTGCGGCCACACGAATACGAATCTACATTAAGTTATTTTAATTAAGTCCCGTGATGAATAATAAACTTAAGCATGTTTGTTGATCCCGGAAGTAATACAGTCTAGAGTAATTGTATGTCGGTTTTGGAAGTAAAGAATAATTCTTCGGGCATACTTCGGATACTTGAAGGGAAATGTGCGGAACACCTGAGCTTTGGTACGCAAAATGGGCCATTGTGCATGCATGCCACCTACTTTCAGCGGGGCTTGACGGTTATCTCGATCGCGGCTCGCAGCGAATGAGTGATGAATGCTGCGTTCCATCCACGGTTGGGGTGTACATAATATATTCGTCGTATCGTTGTTTTGATGACAATACCTCCAAGTTTGAGCATAATGTAAAAGTGAGCAATGTTATTTATGCTAAAAATATGTATCGTTATTACAATACACAGACTAGAGCAACTACGGTTGGCTTAATTGTAATTAATTTCATACGCATTTCGAGTTTAATCACGCGTTAATTATAAATGTTACCCTTGAGTTCTACGAAAAGACTTACACACGTTGAATTCGAGCAAAAAGTACCTAACCCAAATTTTTAATGAGATCTATTTTGAAGCATCTGGTACTTAATATGACAAATTTAGTAAGTAAGTACTATGACAAATTTCGTTGAAAATTCGAATTTCTGAAGATAAATTATATCCTAAATTAATGAGTACTCATCTGAAGCGTAGATAGCAGAAGTAAAGTATCTGTTTCCTTCATTAATGTGAGTTTGAGAGCGTCCCATACAGCCGGCCCAAGTTTGAGCTTCCAGAAATGTGATTATTTAGGCAACTTTAGGTGAACGTCTAAACATGAACTTGCGAAACTTAATTGTTGTAATATAATCGGTTTAGTACTCAACTTTGCTTTTATGTTAAGATACAACATTAACTTTCGTGTAGCACGTAATAACATTTCGCTTATGAATAAAATTTGCACTAAAACTCTTGGTGCTTTAAACTCTAAATTATACCCTTTTCGTTAAGCGTTGATATCAATGAAACGGCACATTTTATCAACCCCGCATGGTTGGCATAGTAACGATGCAATAACCGCGCCGTAATTTATAAAACACACAACAATTGTGGTCGTAACACAATAAAACTTGTCAATTATCACAATCTCATATCGCGAAACCCTTTCCGACAGCTTCGGAATTCTCTAAAACTTCCGTCCGCCGTCGTGGATACGACAAGAATATAAAAACCAGCTGCCGAGTCTCGATGTGCGCGGAAAACGCTCGCCTGAATTAATAAGTACAACACGAAATTTGAATTTAATGAAACAAGTTGGCGGCAAGCAGCTGAGCGAGTATCGATTTTGCTTATAAGAAATGAACTGCTCGATATACTCGTAAAATGTTCGTGTACTTATTATACGGGATACGAAATTTAAAGCACTCCGCTTTCAGATTACAATGGATTTGTATGAGTTCGTTTGTGACTTGCTTTTAGCTGTAATTTCCTTCATAAGGCTTGCAGGTATCGTATGAATCCAGGGCAAAACTTAAAAAAACATATAAACGTAGACAGAGATTACAAATATTTACTGGGTTTCTTCAGAGTAGCCTTGTATGTACAGTTTATACCTAATCTCAATCAGCATACGTTTATGTACATAAACTTTACTAAGTATAACATTTATAATGATATGGATATCGTCAGCATCATTTTTAGTTTTATTTGTTTATTGAAAGCGGCGTTGGTTAATATTCAAGTGTATTTCTACTCTATTTTCTATAATTACTGACTGCTTTCTTCAATACTTTACGAAAATTCTACAGCGTTATTTATATTCTTCGTCTGCGTCTTGCTTAGTAAATAATCATATAAAGAACTATGCTTAAATCTTTAGACGATCGTGCATAAACGCGATCGCACAATAAACTGGAGCAAATTGTGTACAAATTGTGGGAGCAGTCGCCCAACTGAGTCCGCTCCATCAAGTATTTTATAACCTCTACCGTGTTACAGTTAATGCATAATTCAGCGGGCATAATTTTAACTGTAGTCTGAGCTATGCGATTTATAGACACATCAAACGAGTAAGTGTGCGATAGAGAACGATTGAGCGTTACGTTTTAGTGTGTAACGCGTCACCTATGTATCACAGTTTTATGTGTTGCGTGCGTTCTGTTTGGGAGACAAATCTGTTCAGGGGCGTCGTAAAACAGATGATTTGATTTGGAAGCTAGGAATGAAATAGGCAAGTAGCATGCTGTTAGCTCGGCAACACGACCTGGAGAAACGTATTTTGTTATTCAATTTGATCCGATATAGTCAGGAGAAAGTGTTACGGTTTTACCCATCCTAGTATACTCGTATGCGTAGGTATTTTCCGATAAAAAGCTCCAAATTTTATCGTCATTTTTCCATAATGCTGTAGGAAGTTTCAACTTCTACTTTATTCGGGTGACTGAACAGGAATCCTGGGAATTCTAGTCGGAGTTCACAACAAAGTTCGCCGTGTGGTGGGATGTTTAAATTTATTAGACGTATTTTGTTACTTCTAGTTTTGTATGCACTATGCGTCCCTTTAATACACTTAAACAAAACAAATTATTCAGCCGTTACAATTCATTTTAACTAACGATTTTGCCACCAGTCTTTGTCTGCTATTTTCCTAAAAAACTTCCCTAATACACAATAAACCTTATGTCCCTTCGATCAATTTATTAATGGCTTTATATGGTCTATTTCCAAAATAGTTTATTTAATAAAAAAAACTTGTATTAAACTCTCCCTCTCTCTAAAACCAAAATTTAGTCACTTAAAAGCACCATACAACATCAAATGGTAGCATGGATGTCTAATTGACGCTGTCAACTATGAAATTCCCTTTAAATTGGATGCTATTTCAGCCTTTGATTCCATGGACCAAGTTGGCGAATAGCTGCCCATGTAATGACTACTAACTAGCCTGCGCGGTCGAAACGGGCCATTTCTAGCTATCGGATACTAGCTACTGAAAGCCGAAAAGGCTGAAACTCTTAATTCGGTTTGTGGTCAACCAGAGCAAGTGTTTTGTTTATACCTAGTCATAAACTTTCCATTGATAACGGGCAATTGCATCATTAGAGGGCTTTTTTTATTTATTTACAAATCCAAGCAATTCATTCATTTTAATTATGATATACTTCAGTATACGCCGCTACAATTATATTCTCAATATACGTGGTTTCTTAATAAGGCAACTCTTATGTCATGATTAAAATTTATCGATTAGTAGCACTCTCAAAATGTTTGTTCAATATGACAAACAATACGCGCTTTTGTATAAAATTCTATATAAAATACCTATTCTACGCAGTATTTTCCAAAACCTACACTCAATTAGACGCTGTAACCCAAGATCCGTTGCTATTTCGCAATCAAGCGCGCAACGGACAGTCACTAAAACTAACGGTGCCATACATTACAAAAGGACACAATGCTCATTATGCAAACGTTAATAGAACATTGTCATTGAATAAACAGGGAGAGCACGAGAGTGGCGACGGAAGCCCCTCCCGCCCCCACTTTGCGGGACAAGTGGCATTTACAGCGGGTCTCCTATCACATGTAAACACTTTGTACTACACATTCACATACCACGGGATCCCCCCACAATATAACTAACGCGTAGTCCTACAGGCAATTGAATAATGCAACTCACGGGGCAACACAATAGGCGACCGTAACGTCATCCCTTTGAGCAGGGTTCTTAGCTTTGTTACAAAAAAACAGAGGGACCGCTATCTGGATAAAAGTTCCCGGCCCAATTGTTATTGGTAAAGCCACAAATATTAGAGTATTTGGATCCTTTTTATCTTCCGGAAGAAATTAAATAGTTTCGCAGCCGTTTGTCCCCTTGGAGGCTCTTTTTGAATCCAGAGGCAGGCCGACGTAGGTGGGGTTTCTAATAAAAAATCATTACTTACTTGTCAAATATATGTATAGTTTTCCATTTCACACATATTCAGCAAACAAATTGTCTATCATTTAAAAACAAGGATTTTGAAAAGGATCCGTGAGTAGCGCAATAGACACAATGAACCATTCATTTAGTTACCCTCTATTAAATTGGTTATTCCCATTAACAAAAACGTACACATATAAAAATTACTTGAACATTTTCAATTTAAAGCGACACGTATCTGGTTTTAGAACGCGCCCTTCTTAATGTACGCCTGTATCTAAATGAAAACATCGTATTCCAAAATAGAAGCTGACTCATTATTTATTTACAGTGCCGCCTCACCAGCTGATACTGTACGACAAATCGGGACGCGACGTGTCGGGCGTCGTCGGGCCCTTGGAAGAGGGTAACGAGCTGGTCTTGGTCTGCGAAGTGAGAGGGGGTGAGTAAAAATAGAACACTTTAGAATAATCCAACATGTTTTTTGTTAATTTTTGACATCATCAATATTATTATTTAATGGTCTTTTCGATGCTATTCTTCATTACCTTCAGAGGGTCGAGCACGACTTTACGAAAGCTGCGTAACGTTACGGTTATCGAATCGAGATCGAGAAATCTCATACTAAATTTTAGTTCCAAATACGCTCACGGGCGGGCGCTGTTCCAAACGTCATAAAAACTCGACAACGTTTACTATTCGACGTTACGTTACGCAGCATTCGTTAAGTCGTGCTCGACCCTCTGGTACGACACATCGTCTAT
Source organism: Clepsis dumicolana (assembly GCA_963691665.1). Lineage (NCBI taxonomy): Eukaryota > Metazoa > Arthropoda > Insecta > Lepidoptera > Tortricidae > Clepsis > Clepsis dumicolana. Next base: position 7,444,722 of record OY829514.1, read on the forward strand.
CTTCTTCTTTATTTGATCTAAGTACTCCATCCTCAGCCTTTCTCTTTCTCCTATCTTTATAGTATGTATCTGATAGTAGTTTTGTTTTAAATGAATCACCATTCTCTATCTCTCCTAGTATCAACCGGATTCAGGATATTCCTTTGCGGTCGGCTTTTTGTGCACTACCACGCGTATAATAATAATAACAAAAAATTACTTTGTATTTATACTACTCCTAACAGTGGCATTGCCAAGCAGTCTTAGCATAGAAAATAAAATTTATAGCTATTTGAGCTGAGGACCTGTAGGTGCTTAACACATTTTATCTTGATTCGTTTTAAAGTTGTTGTAACTCTCTCTTGTAAATAATAATACTGTTTATTCTTTATCCCCTGGGAATTTCGGAAAATCCTGAAAAACGTTCTTTAGCTGTTTTTATTACCTACTTGCATTTAAAATGCATAATTATATTCTTTGAGGATCCCAGGAGTGAACTTGGGCGGAATTTTTCGAAATGCATTGCAATGCAATTGATCACTTTTAAGCGGAAATATAAATCCCCTTTATTCCCTGTCCCGGGGAAATTTCGAAAAATCCCGTCTTAGTTCACTTCTGTGATCCTCAAGGAATATATCTGTTTACTTTAAATTATCTATATCCGCTAGTCAGTTATTATGAAAATAATACTTTTTGTTCTTAATCCCTTGGGAATTGCGGAAAATCCTGAAAAGGGTTTTTAGCTGTTATTGTTACCGACTTGCATGTCAAATTTTGAATCTCTAATAATTACAGTTACAGATATAAAGCCACTTTGATTCAAAAATATAAATCCCAGTTACTCCCTATCAAGTGGGAATCAATAAAATCTTTCCAGAGTACACCTCTATGATAATCCAGTAGTTTGTCTTTCAGGCAGTCAGTCAGTCACGAAACTATTTTATAGGTATAGATGTGTATTACAATCACTTCCTATTGTTAAAAAATGTAACTATCCTTCAAAATGACGGTCATTTAAGACGTTTATTTTACAAACGTATGGCGGTTTTTTTATAACAAAAATATAACTAAAAGTGTAAGAGACTTTTGTAACGATACGCCCTTTTTAACCTTCTATAAAATAAACGTTTCAGGCTGTCTAAAAACAAAGTACCTCTGACCTTCAGCCAGCATTTTTTTTTTCATTTCAAAACTAATGATTCTATTCAAAACTAATGATTCCAGGCGTAGAATTAACTCCCCACTACGAACAATAACTTCGCCATAATGTTTCCGTTTTCTACAATTTCGTGGCACATAATTGTAAAAATAGTACTGTGATATTCAAACGATGAAAAATCCATCAACCTACCTCTATTTGCGTGAAGTTAAGGGTTATTCTTGATCGTTTTCTGCCGGTAACTTTACCACATGTATACGAGGTTTAATCTACGCTAATCTTACTAAGCCATCAATAGTGCTTAGTATAAGCAATAATCAAGAAATAAATATGTCTTTAATTTTTATAAACAATGTAAAAATATGTAGTGTGCTTAGCAACATTATAATTATCTACGTAATATTGTATGGTAAGGGTGTTTGTTAATCACCTACTACAGCTTACGTATGATAATAAATTAAACAAAGGTTATGTACACTAAAAATAGTGTCTTAGGTACTAAGAAAATGTCACTTAAAGTCAATCGGCCGCCATCCACCCACTACTGGTAAAGGCATTTGAGTTTCTATTTTCATTCTCAGTTATTAATTATTTTGTTCAAAACCCATGTTCCCATATTACGGCCACTAGAGAAAATTTTGACTAGATTATCTTGATTACCAAACATTTTTGTACTTTCTAGACACCATAACAATCATACCTTTGTTTAATTACTACATCCATAGCCTTCGTTTTATTAATTACCAGCTGCAGTATCAATAGACTACTAGAAAAAATGTTGATAATTATGGGTTATTTATTACAAAATTACTCAGATAAACGATTTAGATACTAAAGCGTTTTACGTCACGATAGCAGCGTTTTTTAGCTTTCTAAATAAAAACAAGTGTCTTAATAAAGACTCAAAGATAACCATGAAGCAATGATAAATGGCTAAATTTCCAACTTGAAAAGTTAACTTAAAGCTTAAAAAATAGCCATGAGGGTTCCGTGCCACCTACACCAAAGCAAACTTTACAGTGCACAAATAAACTTTCAGAAGTGTTTACACTCCAAGCCATCGTTTAATAAGATTTGAGCTACTTTACGTAGTTAACGTACAATCCATTCAATGCAGGATAAACGGACGGGCGGACAGCGCCATCTCTTGTCCAATAGTAATAGTGATGTAGTTTTGATGATTTCTGAAAAACCGTGTTTTTTGTTTTATTTTTCTATAATCTTTACATAAACGTCTATGACATGTAATAATTTCCGATTTAACTCTTAGGAAACTTCGGAGACAAGGGGGAAGAAGGCTATATATTTTTGAAACATGTTTCTTTATTGTTCGAAAACTATGGTGTTTAAAAAAAGAAAAATGTTTTAAAATGTGCAAACAGACCCCTTACACAATGATATCCAACTTTTGACATAGTCATCCCACTTTTTAATTTTAAGACACCTTTTCAGACCCAGTTGCAATATAAAGGCAATTTTTTTTTTTATTATTTGCTATATTATGCAAAATGCAAAATACTAAATTAGGCATTATCTAAAACAATTCCAAATTTCATTCCGAGAACATTAGTAAAAAAACCTAATTCCTGAGATAACCAGCTATGACGGACAGACAGATTTAGTCACACCATAAGGATTCCTTTTTCACTGATTTGATGCGCAACCCTAAACAGATCTCAACAGAAAGACAACCGGGTGTTCCTATTAAGTGTCATTATTCTTTTTGTTGCACGGAACCCTAAAATATCCGAGCAAAAGCCAGGGCGTGGCTTCCCTGGTTGACCTCGATTTGGCCGATAAAAATGATCTACCGAATCCTGGGTATAATTTTTATGTAAACGTAGAACCGAATCATTTACATAGACATTAATATTGAGCAATATAAATGAAGGGGTACACGATATTTATTTAAACGTCTCATTTCATTGTCTATGCCATTGACTCTATGGGATTGAGGGTAACGTTAATACTACGCATACTACGGTGTTTTTATACAAAGGTAATAATAATATTCAGAGTGCATTTACAAGCCATCATTAACTACTCATGACACAATTTAAATGACCATAAAACCGGTCAGAAATTAATTTAATAAGTAAAATAACACCCACCTGCACACCACTGCGAAGCAATTCAATGATGTGTGTGAAGTTCCCAATCCGCACTAGACCCGCGTGGGAACTATAGCCCAAGCCCTCTCATTCTGAGAGGAGGCCTGTGCCCAGCAGTGGGACGTAAAAAAGGCTGGTGATGATGAAGTAAAATAACAAACCTGGAATCCTATTTTTTTATATGCTCGTAGACGTGCTACGAAATATGCAATGTAGCTACGGAGTATGCTACGCGGGTGCAGCGTTGAGTCGAAAAGAATGCTACACGCTGCACGCTGTAGCTATCATCTATTGAGTTTATTTGTGTTCTGAGGGTCGAGCACGAGTTTTCGAATCCTGTGTAACGTTACGGTTATCGCATTGAGATCGAGAAACCTCATACTAAATTTTAGTTCCAAATACGCTTACGGGCGGGCGCTGTTCCAAACGTCATACAAACTCGATAACGTTTACTGTTCGATTTGACGTGACGCAGGTTTCGAATATTCCTACTCGGGACTCTGGACATTGCGTTGTCAATATTTTAACAGTAGAACATTGAAGCGGTAGGTGGGTGGTATAATATCATTAAATTAAATTTTAAGCAATCACGGCATTTTGTTTTGTTATCTGAAAAAGTTATTTTTGTGAATTATGTACAATTATACCCACTCGTGATAGCCTAGTGGTTTGACCTATGGCCTCTCAAGCAGAGTGTCGTGGGTTCAAATCCCGGCTCGCTCCTCTGAGTGTTTCCAAATTTATGTGCGGAATTACATTTGTAATTTATCATGAGCTTTTCGGTGAAGGAAAACATCGTGAGGAAACCTGCACACACTTGCGAAGCAATTTAATGATGTGTGTGAAGTTCCCAATCCGCACTGGGCCCGCGTGGGAACTATCGCCCAAGCCCTCTCATTCTGAGAGGAGGCCTGTGCCCAGCAGTGGGACGTAAAAAAGGCTGGTGATGATGATGATGATACCCACTCGTTTACATTTGCTAAACTGTCAGCTGGTATTAAAAAGTGTTTAATTTTTCACAAAACAAATTCAGACACGACTAGCCTGTATATCATCGCAAATCACGACGGTATCAGTCAAGGAATAAGCATAAGTTTTCGCCCAAGTGAGAGATGAGAAATTAAAGCGATTACTTTGATATATCGTCCTTAAAGTTACCGATAAGTCACGCTGTGAGAGATCGGCTCCAAATGGCACCCGGTGTAAAGTTATCCATTGCCTCGAGCCAGATACGGGGTGGGGGCAGGGGGGTTAACGCAAAATTAGACGTTCCACTAGGCGCCGCGGCCAGCGTTTAGCAGATTACATCACCCCGTATGTACAGCGAAACTAAAACATGTTCGCCCGCATGGAATCTCTCTTTCAATCCCAATCCCCAAACGAAGTAAATTGAAAATTTTGTCAATCGAAATATCACATTATATCCTTGACTGGCTTCGTACTTTTCGATTTTATTCGCCGAATTATTTCGTGGCCGCAGAAATTATACAAAATCGATTCCGTCGCGGCGTCATTAAAATAAAACTGGCGCTCGTGCCCACGTACTGCGATGGGTATAGGACGCTCTGAAGGAAGTAATTTTCAAGTTGTATGAGTAGCAAGAATTTTCGCCAAGTTTACGTATAACATGACACGAAGTCGAGAAAATCTTCATGTATAAACAGCTGCTAATCCCTGAAGCGCTTAATGTTTCGGGCTGGAATTATGCATAGCCTTAGGGATTAGTGGGTTGTCATCCCGCGCCGCTCTGTGGTCGACTTTGCTAAATAATTTTAGGTCGGTCGTTCCTTCAAGTGTTCTTACAAATCGTGGATGCGGTTTAGAGCTTTAATATCCGTCGATACTGTTAGCGTTATGAATATCTAGACATTTTAGTTACTTTTTCGCGTCATCTCCTATGTCAACTTTCTATAGCGGCTTATACTAGGTACTGAGTGTGTATACATACTTCTGAAGCTAACTGTTTAGCCTTAATATTAAATGACACGTGCTTAATAGAAAGCTCTCCAGAAAAAAAACGCTGATTATATATAATATCAGCTCGCCTGTCTACTCAGCAATGGGCGAGGAATACTTTGTTTTTGCAGTCTTCTCCAATTAATTGTAATTGCTTCATAATAAGTGGGTTGGTTTCCCATCGAAGTTATTTATACGCAGAGACTATACTCTGTACCTTATTATAGGTAACCAGCAAAAGGTAAAAGTTCGACTTGAAACTTGGACAGACCCGGCCCAGAAGTGTTTGGAACTTATTAGGAAAGTTAATAGAGAAGCCTTTAAGGTTCTGTTTATATAACATTTGCTAGTTTCAAAGTCAAGCGTCTGACGAAAAGATTTTGTTAAGTTGTTTTACTTGTTAAGTAATTACTTTTCAAATCAAAGTAAACTCATAATTATCACTGTAGACTTTTTATCATGGTTAGTATTAGATAAAATGGAAAGGAATGTGTTTCCTGGTGATATTTTCAATGCTCTAGTCAGCCATTAACAAAATACGAAGTAACTGAATAACCAACCAACTAACTCCATCAAATATGCCTCTAATATCGAGCGAGAAATCAAAACGTCGGACAATACAAATACGTCAAGTTAATCCCTAGTTGTGGCAAATCATATCTCAAACCTAGAGGCCATATATTCGCTTTGGCATTAGCCACGCATTAGCCATCTTTTTCTGTCAAACAGTAAAAGATCGTATAAGAAAGAGATGGCGAATACCTAAACGAAGTCAAGCGATTACCTGTGCGACAACTTTAAGGTCTCAGGTCAGTGCAAGTCAGTCTTAATGAATCTATTTTAAACTTTTATTATGAAAACTCATCGCTAACGATCAGACTACTCTCGAAAGCAGACTCAGGAATCGAGAAACCGTACCGTAGCATGTAAGCTCAATGTAAGTTGAGTTAACCTATTCCAATTTTTTAATTCTACTTTAATTTTAATTGTGTTTTTATCATGTCAGCCGTAAGATGTCCATTGTCCACTGCTAGACATAGGCCTCCCCCAAGGCTCTCCACTCAGGCCGGTCTTGTGCTTTCCGCATCCACCGCGATCCCACTTAAGTTTTGCAATTCTTCGGGCTACATCGGTAACCCCGAGCATAATAGCCTCCTGGGTGTCTAATTGAGTTTTAATGCACTTTTTTTCATCTGCAGTGCATTTCTTTGTAGTAACGGTTACGGAACCTTACGTTAAACATGGTCCTACATGCTCTTGGGTGGTTTTTTTAGGCAGCGAATTGATTTGCCGTCATTATAAGTACGTTATTAAAATTATACGGTGCTACCGCAGTTTGGAAGCAGTGTCCAGAGTGTGTGTTTTATGGTTACAAAATTTAGACCGCTTTGCGGACTCTCTTTCTTAAATGGTCCATAAAATTATATTGCCCTACGTCGGCAGAATTCTTTAAGATAAATTGCTACAAATTTCATTGACGCGATATCAAGTTCTTGGCAAGATTATTAAATTTCTCGGTTACGGCTTTTCTGTGTCCGTTCAATATTTACTGACCCCTTTTCGAGTTTTAGTATCGAGTCACAACGAACGCAATACTTAAAACCAATTAGTTCCTCGATACCTTAAAGAATTCCGTTGAAACAGCATTGTTTCAAGTGTAATGAAACAATTTTAGTTTCCAGCCTGAATCATTATTAAATAAGCTTAAGCAACTACGTCAAGGAGCATTTAGCATGAAAGCATAAAACCAGTTCTCGTGTGAACACCTCCGCAAACAAGCAACCGACCTATAAAAATAGTATACAAAAGTTTCAAAGAACAAGAAACTTAGTTGTTATAAGTGACGTCGAATGATCAATATGGTCGGGGGCAAAGTCGGCCACGACTTAAGTGTAACGTGCGACACGTTTTTGTGGCGTTCCGATCGATCAATTCAGGACTGTATTACTACTTCAAAGAGTTCAACTGAGGTGCACTGTGCGATTGTCGGTAGTGGTCTGAAACCACGATAACGTAATTATGGCACAAGCCGCCAGGACACGGCCAGCCAAACTTGTTCGTGCTGTGTTTACATGATTTGACTTAGCTCTAGCATTACCCGTAATAGCTATTAGGCTAATTCAACTAGATTTTACGACAAGCTGGATGGTTGAAGGACTAAGTTGTTGGACTAGACAAGTAGACAAAGCATTACAGATATACAGAAATAGAATAGGTACAAGTGGTTGATCTTATAAAATCCAAATAAATCAAGCAAACGAGTTCTATTGACTTCATAATAAATTTAAAAGTATTTAAAATGCCCTCTACGTTATGACGGGTGACGGTCGTTGCCAACAACAAACGGAATTTGTAAGTCTGAACAGTTCAAAGACTCCCCTCATACTCACGGCGATAATCCCAGGTGACGTGGCTAGGAGGCATTATTACCGTGTTCAGAACCCCGATGTGCATTGGGCCCCATAATAGTTGCCTTTAATGTAGAGGATATTGTAAATACTACTTTTAATGTAACACAGTTTTGTATGGTCACTTTTGTACAATTTTGAAAAGACTGAAGCTTCTGACATCAAAATGAGAATAGCAATAGTCAAGAAAACCTTTCAAGCAAGGAAATATATCTTTAAAGCAAAAATATACATTATGGAGTATTGCCCTGTACTGATGCGAGGCGCAATACCATGACGCAAAGAGATAGGAAGAGACTGGACGCATTCGACATGTGGTACTGGCAAAGAATGGAGAGGATTCATTGCACCGACAAAGTCACCAATGAGAGAAGGTCTTGGAAAGAGTTGGGGAGGGAAGAAATATTTGATATGACACGACGATCTGATACTAAAAATTATACAACGAAAGATAGAAGAAAAGAAAGGAAGGGGTAGGCCAAGGATAGAGTATTTAGATCAAATAAAAAAAGAAAATAGACGTTACGTCGTATGAGAAGGTGAAAGAACTCGCATTGAAAAAAACGGACTGGAGGGAACTCCATCGAAAAGAGGGTACTCTTAAATAAAATGTTGATGATGAAGCTTCTGACACCGTTTCATTATTGATTTGTGGAAGTCATCAATGGGTAACAATAGTTAGCAGAAAGATGCTAAGTATGCGTTTTGCATACACTTGTTTCAAATGTTAATATTAAAGTGCAAACCTTCTTAAGATCTTACATAGGTCTATGAGTATAAACATAGTCAGCAGTTTTTAATTAGCTGTGTACGGGGTAACTGTAAAGATGGTTGATGAACTGAAATTCGACTTCTCAAAAAACCTACCAATCAATGCTTTAACGATAATATCGGCTTAGCACAAACACACACACAGTTTTCCTGAATTATTCAAAACGAACCTAACTAGCTAACTAGCCTATGAAGATTACTAGGTACAAGTTAAGCTTAAAGCCGCAAAACAAAAAAACTCAAATTTATGTTTCCTTGCCACAGGTCGTCCAGCCCCAACAGTCCTCTGGCTCATCGACGGCACACCAGCACCGCAGTACATCGGCGAGAAAACCGACACCCACGTTGTGGTCAACCGACTAGAGTTGCCGCACATCAAGAGGAATCATCTCAACACCACCTTTAAGTGCCGAGCGTCGAATACTAATCTTGTTAGTCCGCAGGAGAAGACTGTGAGACTTGAGATGAACTGTAAGTCTATATGTATTTTACGTAGAACTAGGTATAGGAATATGACCTACTTTTGTGTAACATGGTAAATAACCATACTTCTTTGGATTGTTAGCACCAAGTAGAGACCATTGCTTTTAATAATAAAGTAGAAGTATTATGGTTATGTTATGTAATTATTTCTTCTTCCAATGATAGTGAGAAAAGATAACTGAGCTGCAGGAAGCCATCAAGTCACTGAGGTAATACTTGAGTTAAAAAAGGTTCCGCTTCAACGACAGCAAAGTTGTGCTAGAAAGCTAGCATGCCATTAAAAAAAGTGGCCTGCTCTCAAAAAACACATTCAAAAATGTGATTTTTCTTTAATCTGTCCGTTCCATATCGGATAAAAAAGCCCAGCCGTCAGTGGCCTTTGGCGTTTTTAAAAATTGATTTATTCAGCTTTTCAAATAAAGCGACACACTATTATTAAATCGGGACGTACGGACAGCTCAAACGAATTCGTTTAAGTTAACAATTTTTTCATCGAAGTCAGTCATATAGTAAAATGGAATATGCAACTGTTGCACAAATAGACAATTCAGATGACTGAGCACTCTCGACTCGAGTTTCATTTATCGACTACCAATCGTGAAGCTGGCCTGGAGCTAGCCTTTTTATTATACTTTTAGATCAACGATATCGGACCTTAATTTAAATGAAAGTATTTCGCAAGTCATTCTCTGAAATAAACGGCTTTCAATCTTCAAGTAGGTACTCTTTACAAAGCTTTAACACGATAACCTCTTTTGTTCCTCAGCATAAATTTCGAAATATTATATTTACGTAAACAAGTTACTGATGATAAAATCTACACGAGCCACATAATTGCTAGTTTGGTAAACTCTAATTAAAATCGCCAGAATAGTTGAACACAGAATAAAATAATGTTTAAGCTGCATAATGTATTACAGATGAGATGAATTATTGCAACATACTATGTTAAAGCTTTCCATTTATGCAAAGTTGCATAAAACTTTCCTTGTTACTCTAATGCGTGGCAACCTAGTGGGTTAGTGAAACCTGCGATTATTCTATAATGTTTATAATGCGATATTTATCTTGTTTAACAGACCTTACCTAAATGCATTCATAACTAACAATTCCGAAGGATTTTCGAAATCGACCAAACTAGCAATTATTATCCTTTCTATTTTCTCCTCTTATTGAGTACGATATTTGTATCGTAATCTAATCCACATTTTTCTGTGCAGTAATTTTTTACATTGTTTCTTTGCTCGCAGTGAAACCAATTCTCGTGGAAATACAGAACAAGCAAGCCACGCTGTCATCAGAGAGATACGTCAATCTGAAATGTGTGTCGGAAGGTAGCCGGCCTCCAGCTCAACTCACGTGGTTTAAGGACAATAGAAAATTCAAAAGAGGCAAGGTAGGAATGAAAACACCATACATGTAAAAAAAATATAAAATAAAAGATTGGATGTAACATTGGATTGGATATCAGGGTACTTACCTACCATTTCCTGCGTTCCTAAAGGAAACCTATAGCGACTTTATTATTCTAGGTTTATAGGTATATTTTTGTCACGTGTTCATATTTTGGCCTTGTCTGGTCATTTTGTCCGGTTGCCATGAACGAATTCGATCTTATTTGTCACTGACGGAGACGCGAACTCAGTGTATTTATTTCGCTAGAACTTATTTGATGCAAGTGAGGACAAAGGGTATTTTCTATTGTTTCAAATTGTGTTAAACAGAGCTCGGACAGGTCATAGCAAAATCATTGCAACACCGTAATAGAAGAAGATTAATAGAGTCGCATTATTTACACTTATTTAATTCTATTTTTCAATTACATTTATAACAGTAACCCAAAATTCACCATATGTTTGTGAAGGTGTTTCTATTAACATTTTTTTAAAGCTGATGGTTATTGAACATTTTATGCAATCATCAACTACTTGCTGCATTTTCTGGAACAAACCAATGTTTTTATTTAATTTTATTTATTATTTAATTATTCATGCTAATTATTATTCACTATTTTAATTTAATTTCATTATAAAGTAAAAATGTTAAATTACTATAATATCCTCTTTAGATAATTATAATCTTAAGTATCGACTCTATTGAGTATTGTTCTGTTTCCATATCTGTTTTTGCTATGACCTGTCCGAGCTCTGGTGATAAAAGTTAGTTACTCTTTCGTTGCACACATGAAGTCAAAACAAACCTGATAAGCCGTGCGATATTTTCATGCACTTCATATTTCTATGATATTCGCTGCTGAAGAATTGAGTACTATGTATTTCTATAATGCACTTATTCGTCGGGAATCTTAACTACTGTAAAATATTGACGTTTTCATATTTAAACAAAAGAGACATACTTACCAGATACAGTGATTCAGCTCAAATAATTTACTTGGGCAACTGCAAAAATACTGGGCGTCACGTGCCGATACCGACGTTAGAGAAACACTATACATATAGTAATTTTGTTGCGGCGCCGACTTTGCAAATAAACTACACATTTGGAACATGAGCATAAGGTACTAAAATTTTTTTATGAAGTTTCTCGATTTCGATACGATAACGCTGCGTTACACAGGATTCGAATATTCGCACTCGGGCCTCTGAGCTTCGAATGGACTGACGGACGGACAGCGGAGGATTAGTATCAGGGCCCGGTTTGTTGGAATCCATAGCAACATTTAAGATTTTATGCTGTGGCAACTCTGTGTCTCTCGCTGTCTTGGCTTCCAACAGATACACGAATTACGCACGCTATTTATTGTTTAATTTCTATAATTTACTACCGCAGATATATAACCCGAAACTCACTGATTTTTACATAGGTACGGAACCCTAGAAACTAGTAGATTTTGTGATAACATGGCCGTAATACCTGGTGTTTTTATAAAGCGATTTATTTAGACAACAGAGGCGATGAATGAAACCTGGGTGAGCAGTCTCCTCGAGTTCATGCCCCTGCCAGAAGACGACGGTTCGCTGCTGAAATGTCAGGCAGACAACAGTGCGCTACCAGGACAGAGCATCGAAGACTCGTACAAGCTGGATGTTGTATGTGAGTACCTACGCCAGTATGTCCACTCTCGCAAGCGCGATAAGTATACGGTGTATCCTTGACGTATTTGCAGACATAACAAAAGACCAAACTGTTTTATTGGGTTCAACCAACGCCATCAGCATCAGAATTCCGCCGCTATGTCACTTCACGCAAGTTTTTTTTTGTTTTGATGCGTCACGTCTTTACCACGTGAATTAGAATACTTAAAAGTTGAATACTTTTAAACAGTCTTTATAAATAATCGGACTGAATAAATGTTAAATTCCAACGATTTAAAAAACAGTAACGGGCAGAAACGCGCTGCCACAAGCAACCGAGTGCGAGAAAATTGGATTTAAGGCAGGAGAATGATAAGATTTGTGACATTGTATTTTCGAAGTAAGTCATTTTTTAACCCCCGACGAAAAAGAGGGGTGTTATAAGTTTGTCATGTGTATCTGTGTGTCTGTGTATCTGTCTGTGGCATCATAGCTCCCAAACGGGTGGACCGATTTCGATGCGGTTTTTTTTTAATCGAAAGCTAGCTTAATCGAGATGGTTCTTAGCTAAGTTTCATTAATATCGGTTCACGCGTTTTTGAAATATTGAACTTTGAAATGACAATGTCGGGGGTTTTCAACTTTTCTAAGTTGGTTATCTTCGTAGTTTTTACGGTCCTTTGTGTACCTACGCTGCTAAAATTATTCACATCTTATTTAATACCCATTAATTGAGTTATCAACCCACTCGTTTTGAATAAACAACAACGAATTTTTGTTGAGAAGTATTAATAATACAATTTGCCCTACAGCCGAAAGCAAATTGCCCGCTGATTGCTTTATAATTTTGACAATCAACTGCCTAACTCGGTGAGCGTAACGGAATTAACGTTACTTTCTTAATTTCGGAAGCATCATTCTCGAAACGAATATTGCTGCGGAGTAAGCAATAAAGGAGTTCGGGTTTAACCAGTTAGCACATCTGTAGGGTCGTTAAGCTTAATTATCATTGCTACTTAGCACTCGCTCAGGGCCGTCTCCCGCCATGCACGACACTGCCACGGCGCTAAAATTACCTATCTCACTGGGTACGTATCCAAGCGAGATAAGGCGTGCACGGGGTATTTTGATATGAGGCGCCGGAACTCCCAAATAAACAGAGTTTGCAGTGAGTTAATATCTACAGCAGTTTTAATATTGCATTTAGTGAGAGTTTCGTTTAAACGTTAACGTATTGTGGTGCTAGCAGAGAAGTCCTGAATTCATCGGATAAACTGTCAAATTTAGGAAATTATTTATCCAAAAAAACTACTTATTTAAAAAGACTAAAATACGACTGCAGAAAACCAGAAACTAACTTATCAATATCCGAAGCATGTTACGCGTATTTGTAATATGTGTTTGCCCCCGCCTGCACTCCTTATAACTTATAACATGCGCAAGATATGGATAAATAAATAAATAAATAAATATAAACATCGTTGGACAATTGACACCAATTGACCTAGTCCCAAAGAAAGCAGAGCTTGTGTTATGTGTACTAGACAACGGATAAACATACTTATAAATACAGATAAATACAAGGATAAGGTACTAATGATAAGCTCGTTTTTCTTATAAACTGCCGATGAAGGGGTCATTTGTTAATGGTTTTTGCAGTCTGATTTTGTTTTTTTACGTAAGTAAAGTTTGTGTTTTATTTAAGTTCTTGAAGCTTTTTAGTCCCTGTCACTCCCACAACTGAGACGATTCTAATGACACTTCACATATAATTGAAATCTAACAAATCAAGGCCGTGTCAAAGAATTAGACATACATATTTCCATACGCTCGAAAAACATACCCCTGATACCCCTCTATCGGCAGTCGAGTAAAAAGGTGTCACACTTGGGTGTCAGTAGGATTAAAAGACCATGTACTAAATACTTCGTAATAAATAAACTTAATTCAAATTATGATCCACAATCCACGCTGAAATACTAACAGATAAACATTATAGACAGCTCTTTAATTATAGAATGCTAGTCACATAGGGAGCTAGAGCGGAAGTATTTCACGTCCTACCGTTGCATATCAACAAGAAACCAAAAAACACCGAGCAATGCGAAAAGACAGACAAAAGGGTGCCAATGTACCACGCGTTTTGAAAGGGTGGTCGGAAGTGGGCGCTGACAAGAAAAAAGGGAATCCTTTGTCCGAGGCATACAATGGTCTCAGGGATATATCTATCCCCACCTAACGTTTAATATCATTACCTATGCCTTCTTGTCTTGTATAGGATGCCTTACAGATATTTGTATGTGAATTGCTATTAGGACGCAACATCAGCACACATTCAGTTAGTTGAATGCATGCAGATAATCTTGCGACTGTACATACAAATGTTGATATATGATGAGATAGCTGGCGTGCATTGTCGCGTTGCAGACGAAGCAGCTTTTTGGTCCATCAGTTTCTACTGTCTCTAAAGGAAATTAAACCAAGTTAACCAACACAAAATCTTGAGTTTATTAAAAGTACTTAGGTAGTAGAACGACCAAAAAGTCAAGAAAACGGAGAAAAGTGGAATGTAAATTTCTGAGACACATTTGTGGCCGTATAAGCAATTTAAGTCTAAAATGTGACAGTTTCGAAGAAAATTGCGCCCTCGTTTCTTGACTTTTTGGTCGGACCAATAACTAATCATTTACATGATTTATGTAGGCATGCTATGATTTTTTTAATGACCAGTCCAGTACCATTTTATTCTTTGATTTTGACCGAAAGTTCGCGTATGTCATAAAATTTATGAGAATCTATTGTAATAATAAATAAAATAAAGACATAAAAGTAGGACAACTTTTTAGTAGCGCATTCGAAGGAAAACCAAAAGACTGAGTTTACTGTACTTATTTGGCGGTATTAGCACAAAAATTGACAAAAAGTTGTAAAACGTGTGTGAACGAAATACGAACGAAATTAGCATTAAGTATACATGGAAACGTCTCAGTCAGTATATTTAATTAAATATCAAAGTTCATTCCGGGTTATATCGAAAATGATAAAAATTATGATATTTAAATGATTATTGTGTGTCAATACATATAGGTATATATCATCTCAACAATGTACACGTCCTATCTAATAATTAGCTTGCTGTCTATATTAAAAATAATCACTATTCTGAGCATGTCGTTGGTACTGAAACGATAATTTTGAGAGATAGCAGAAGTTATAAAACAAGTATTAAACGAGCGTGTCGCGACATCCCAACAGTAGGCTATAGATGCAAATACGCGTAATGTTGCGTATAATTTATCGCAGCAAGATTAGTCCCGCGAGGCCTAACCGGAATACATCATTTTCGTCGGTAGGGAGCAAGAACACACGTCACCTACCAGATTCTAATTAAAATTTATTTTATACGTTTGAATGTTTGTTTTATTTTAACCGGGTTGTTTATTTTGAAAGAGGCCCCCCGGGCTCATAATACCAAAACCTCGATTCGCAGGATATATGTTAACGACCACATGTTTATTTAAAGTTTAAGCATTCACTACCGTTAAGCGGTTTCATGTTATGTTATGTATTTAATAAAGTACGATTCCGAGTGAGCGAGTCTGGCTGGCCATATGCCAAAGGAATTTAGAGCATCAGCGCAATACAACATCACATATATTTGAATGGCTTTTTCCCCTCACTACCTCGGAAAGCCGTCTTTTATCCTTTAATACAAGCGGGTAAAATGGCATTCTATCCACTAGTGGGGAAAGTAATTTGACCTTGGAGTGGAGCTTGTTCAAGTAGCTTTTGACAGATAACAAAACGTAAAACGCTCATAATAATGTTTCGTTTGATATTAATTATTCTTAAATAAATGATAAATGGTTTGAGAATTTAATGTAAATTACCAAATTTAGCTTTATTTAATGGTCCTTAAAATTCTATAAGAAACGTTTGTTTTTTTTATAATGACGCTGAATATAATTCTCAACCCACAAGTTGAGTCGATGCAATTTCAAAACGCATCGTCAGAAATGTCAACACTGTCAATAAAAAAAATCTTGATGAGTTTTCTGTTATAATATCACAAAAAAAAATAGTGATTCCAGTGATGAAGATTTATTATTATGAGCTGTTTTTTTTAAATAGAAATAGAAATAGAAAAATATTTATTCAACATACACAACAAGTATAATAAAAAACAATTAAAAAGTAAACAAAGACGTTGAACAGGATCCCTCTCAGCATTGTGCCGCGGCAGGGGCCACGGCTTTTGCATGTACAGTGAGGAGAAAAGTTTTGTGTTACACACGGGTGCAAATGTATTTTACTTCTCGTTTGTTGAAACACTCGCCGGTAAAATACAACTTTGCACCCTTGTATAAGAAATAACTATTACACTACTCGCGTACTCCGACGGCTGCATTCGGCTGCCGCCGCGTCCGTTCAGCCTGTGCCTCGTCCCGTCGGGTGCCGTCGCGTTGCTCGAGTAACCCAAACACCCAAACGATTCGGGTGTTTCCATACAAATTGCCGTGGTATCAAAACCAGTTCCAGTTATCCTCATCACATCACCATCATCGCCAGCCTTTTTTACGTCCCACTGCTGGACACAGGCCTCCTCTCAGAATGAGAGGACTGGGGCTATAGTTCCCACGCGGGCCCAGTGCGGATATTGAGAACTTCAAACACATCATTGAATTGCTTCGAAGGAGTGTGCAGGTTTCCTCGCGATGTTTTCCTTATTGGAAATCTCATGATAAATTAGAAATGTAATTCCGCACATAAATTCCGAAAAACTCAGAGGTGCGAGTTGGGGTTTGAACCCACGACCCTCTGCTTGAGAGGGCCATAGGTCAAACCACTTAGGCTATCACGGCTTTTTTATCTTAAAATCTTGAAATTTGGCATGAAGGTAGCTCTTACAGCACAACCTATGAAATAAACTTATAAATATTATTTTAATGAAATAAAAACGGATCACTCACTATATAAGTCGAGTTTAGCCCGACATTTCTTCGACTTTCGACTTCGTTTCGGACTAATTCGTAGTCCTTCCTCTGGGAGCGCACGACCCAGCGGCGGCGAGACGCACACTGCGCGCCGCGGCTCTGCCATGCTCTGCTATGTTTTTATTTCATTATGATTGAGTCTCACGGTGGTTTCATGTCAAAAAGCCTTTTTTTTATATGTTTATATGTATAGGTATTTATTTGTTTTCTGGCATATTAGCACAAGTACAAATACCATCACCCACTGGAATGTGTCGCGCACAACAAAATAAACGTTGCAATTTATTATTTATCCTTTATTGGTGATTACTATTTGTTTCAATGAGTCTTGCATGTTGGAGGTACAACGTAGGTACTCGCACGCTAGAACGAAACTTTTCGCGGCGTCAGTTCATCCCACCCCGGACTTGTTTTAAACTAATTCGGTCTAATTTAGACTGCGGCGTCATGTCTCGCAGTACCGTAGACTAACGGACACTCGCAGACACGGAGACTCGCAGACACGTAGACTCGCAGACACCCGCAGCCCACGACGCACGGCTTACGTCAGCTCACGGTGTCACTCGGTCTGAAGGATTAATTTGGCTTTGTCCGTCTTAGTTCTGGCGTTGTTGTTTGTTCGATTCACTGGAAAACACTGTTACAGGATAGCGTTATTTTACCTTATTAACTTTTATTTGATTTATTTTTGTATGAAGGGACTTAATAGTGTTGAAAATGTTGTCTTTAAATTAATATCTCAATTTAGCCAATAGGAAGCTGAACAAAAACCTTTATTAAAGGGGTTTCTAAACCGGCAACGTTTTTCTGCAATGTGTGGCCGGCAGCTACCTATTGCTGTCTGGCTCTTATTATGAAAGCTAGACAAAGACCAGATATTGCAGCAAAAATATAGCCCGTTTAGAAGACCCATAGGAAGTCAGACGAAATTATATCTACGCTTTTTACCGGAATGTCTTGGTAGTTAATGCTATTTTACCTAAACAAGTATTGCATAGAATCAGGGTGGGACTTCACTTCACAGTTTACAAAACAGTCAAAAAAACTTGAACTAAACCCAACAGACACTCAACCTCACCCTCGAAACGTTCGGAAACAAAATTTAATTGCAACATTCGAGATGTACAAATTGGTTTCGTTTTAATGAACTACTGAAGCGGTATCTACATGAGCAGGGTTCGAATGACATTGCCAACACAAATTTCAAAACATTTGTAAGCAGACATCCTCCAACTCGTATAAAAGCTAGAGCGCTAACAAGAGATGCCCGGTAATTAAAAGCCGGTTAGAGTTGGTGAGTCGACACAACGCCAACAGTCAACATCCACCACGGACGCTCAAAAACTAATTCTGACTGGACGAACTGACGCACAGTATACATAGCGCCGCAGTAAGGTACCTACTGCAAATAACCTTGTATTGTAGACAGGTGTATAAATAGGTAGTATGGTTTAAAATAGTTTCAATAAAATCCCATAGATGGCGCTGTGTTCAGAACATGTTTTTCGATTGTTTTGTAAGCATACCTATAAGCATATCTTTAAGTGTTTTTAATATCATTGTCTAGTAGAATAAAAAATGACACGGTTTGTGATTTAAAAATTGCTCGTTTGCCTTCGTCGTCGTATAAAAAAATCATTCATACTGTGTGAAGAACTAAAGAATGAGAGAACTTTAGTTTCTTAACCAAGTTACTGCTTGAAAAACAATTTCTACTGACTAAGTCTTTGATGAAGTCAATTTCAATATTTCCTAAAGAAACTTCCTGAAAGTGCTCAGAAAATCAAAATTATTGTTATGTTTATTTTATCTTGATTATTTTTTTTCATTATCACACACCGTCCCGGCCATTTACAAATATTATTAAGCTAAGATTTATTCCATCTGCCGCCTTTTCCCTTACATCTGTTTTATCTCATTAGTAACTTGACGGAAAAATTCCGAAACGGGACGGTCACTCGAAGAACAGCGCGGAAACACGCTGACTATTACGACAGAGGAAATTAATTTCCAAATATAAATAAATTCCATTTGCTTCTGCTCGGCGAACCGTAACACATTTAGAGCGGGGGGAATTTCTCCGGCGCGAATCGTTTTGGCAACAATTTAAGCAGGAATCGCAAATGTTTATTTGCTGGCGCGTTCGCGGCGGCCGCGGGCGACGTCGTTATAGGTCTTTAATGGCCAATAAAATGTCACCGCCCGCGCCCGCAGATAAGTGTGCACCTGAAGCGCCCGCGCCGCTTTCGCACCTCCGAGCGTGCTTTCTAACGAATCCGCTCGCTGCTCACCGCTATTGAAAGAACTTTCATTTGATACTACTTTCAAGTCTCTCGGCCTTCTCTAGGCCTTGAAACAACAAGGGGTCTGCTGACTCTTTGGCGACTTCAAAGGCTATTTTTACCGTTATGGTGAAGGTATATTGAAAAAGATTTTGCATTTCGCTAGGTACATTGAAATCCCTATCCATTGGCATAATTTCATCTTTGTAGCTCAGGGGGGCCGCTATAGGTATGGACACGCCTGCAAAAGAGGTTGAAATTATTTTCCGGCCTTTTATTGCAAGTTAGTGAGCCCTAGTGTGCTTAATAAGGCATTCTGTTGAATATTTCCCAAGCCTCCTTATTCTGATTCTAGCAGGAGGCCTGTGCCCAAGAGTTGGACGTAAATAGGCTGAAGATGATAAAAAAGGCGTACGCAAATAATTAATATGGTGCTTAAATAATTGCTTGTAACACGCGTTGCTTTGCGGAGTTCCATAATATTTAATGAGCTAAAAACAATTAATTTGCTTTACAACTTTAGTCGTGGGTGAGCACATCAATTGTTTAAAGTTCGTAAATATGATTTTCAAAAAATCTAAGAAACTGACACACGAGGGCTGTTTGATAAGTACCCGTTTATGGCAAAAAAAAAACCTTTTTTTTTATATGTGCATTTATTTTTCTAGGTAGTCACTCAATAACTCTATATAACTCTATAACTCTATAACTCCATAACTCTATACATTTGTTCCACCTATACTCAAGCTTCAATAAACCATCCAAAAAGTATGATTTTGGAAAGTCATTAAAATAGGCCTCTGTGGCGGCAATGACTTCGTCATTTGATCCAAATCGCTTGCCACCGAGCCATTTTTTTAGGTTGGGAAACAAAAAGAAATCGCATGGGGCCAAATCTGGAGAATACGGGGGTGAGACAATAATTCGTAGCGTAACTGTGCTAATTTAGCCGTCACAACTCTGGACGAATGAGCCGGGGCGTTGTCGTGATGAAACAGTACTTTTTTTTCTTTTTTAAATGGGGCCGTTTGTCCTTCAACACGGCGTCAAATTCATCCAATAAATTGGCATAGTACTGCCCTGTTATTGTTTTTCCCTTTTCTAAATAGTCAATATGTATAATACCCTGCGAATCCCAAAATACGGTCGCCATGACCTTTCCAGCCGATGGGACGGTTTTTGCTTTCTTTGGAGCAGGTTCACCCGGTAAAGTCCACTGCTTCGACTGCTCTTTCATTTCCGGGGTGTAGTGGTGGACCCACGTTTCGTCCACGGTCACGAAACGACGCAGAAACTCCTTCGGGTTACGTTTGAACACGGCCAAACGCTGCTCCGAAGTAGTCAGTCGGTTCCATTTTTGCTCCTCCGTGAGTAAACGCGGCACCCACCTCGCCGATACTTTCTACATACCCAATTTTTCTTCTAATATGTGTTTTACCCTCTCGATTGAAACGTTTACAGCATCAACGATTTCTCGAAGTTTAATTCGGCGGTCGGTTAAAACGATATTTTCAATTTTCTTAACCATATCGTCTGTAGTCACCTCAACTGGCCGGCCTGGGCGATCCTCATCAAAAACGGTTGTTCTCCCCCGCTTAAACTCGTTATACCAATATCTGACAGTTGTCATAGAAGGAGCACATTCATGGTAAACCGCTTGCATTCTTACTTTTATTTCATCACATGTTTTTCCTTCCAAAAATAAGAATCTAATTACAGACCGATACTGTTCTTTCTCCATTTTAACAATTTTAAGTTCACGCCTTCACTGAATCGTTGTCAAATGAGAAAAAAAACAAAAGAATGCCATTTTTTTTTTAAATTTTCCCGCCTCTGAAAAATGGCTTAAAAAGGTGGTATACTTATTTGCGGCCAGTGATATTAATATATTTAGAAAACGGGTACTTATCAAACAGCCCTCGTATACGTAAATTTTGCAAAGTTTGTCACATTTTGTTGTTTTTAGGGTTCCGCAGCTCAAAAGGTAAAACGAAACCCTTACAGGATCACTTTGTTGCCCGTCCGTCTGTCTGTCTGTCTATCAGTCTGTCAAGGTCCTTTTTCTCTGGAACGCGTGGAGGTAGCACGCTGAAATTCATATCAAACATTTAATAAAATAAAAAACTAAACTTTCATTTACTTTTATGTGTACAATCCGCAATACAAACCATAATTACTTGACAAGCATCATATTATTATTTAATATCAACACTTTTCTTTTCTAGTTTGTTTCGACAATATTTACGAAGTGCCTCTTTTGACTCAGAATTTTTCCCATGCTCTAAGCACATATTAATCCTACTTATTCTACCATCAAATTGAACATTTATTTATATTAAACTTAGAAACCCTCACTCATTTTCTTCCCAAGAGGTATGGTATCCTCATGTAGGTTTTATCCCCTAGCCTCTTCGCCCTTAGGGATCCGTAACACGAGGATTTAGTGGCCATTCCCAGCTATTTGTGAGTGAGTTTCAGAATTCGCGCTCATAACGCTGGGTTACCGCTCGGACGGGCTATCGTCCTAGCGCTGAAGATACAGTTTTAGGGTTTTTCATTAATCCCAGACTCAGCAGATACCTACATATGTGTAATGTACGGTTAGTTATAATAATAATAGTAATAATAATAATATCATGGGACAAATTTACACCAATTGACCTAGTCCCAAACTAGGCAAAGCCTGTACTATGGGTATTAGACAACGGATAAACATACTTATATAGATAAATACATACTTATATACATATTAAACATCCAAGACCCGAGAACAAACATTCGTATTCATCATACAAACATCTGCCCCGACCAGGATTCGAACTCGGGACCTCAAGCTTCATAGTCAGGGTCGCTAACCACTTGGCCATCCGGTCGTCGTCGTTAGTTAGCCTTAGTAAATTAATAAAATTGTCTTTCTTGTTGTACTCGAAAATAATTACATACAAATCGCATAGTATTTTTAAAATAAAACAAGACCGCCTGGGTCAGATAAGAATTGTAGATAAGCTTACTGAATATGAGTTTTACTGTGGCAGCGATAATCAAATGCCATTGTAGGGTAAACTGCCCTACTATCGGCACTTTATATCCATCCATTTTCCTACAGTATAATTGTAGACATATTTAATTAATCCATTAGATAATTATACAATTACAGTTTGTTGTGTAATTTCCCTTTTCCTTATTTTTTTTTCTGATGTGATTTTATGACAAATACATTTCTCACGTGTCTTTTTTCTCGGTCTTAGATCCCCCCGTGGTCTCGCTGTCGCTAGGCAGCACGCTCAACCCGCACGATATAAAGGAGGGGGACGACGTCTACTTCGAGTGCTCCGTACGCGCCAACCCCAGGGAGCACCGGATATCATGGTACCATAACGTGAGTATGTTGCTATCATTTTGGATCGCTAGGCATTGCAAGTATTGTAGGCAAGAGGTAATAGTATCGTTTAGCAGTACTACTCGTAAGTTGAGATTATTTCATAATCCGTACTCCTTCCCCTAGGACTACACGCTTCGCCTGTAGCGAAACGCAAACTGTGCACCACGGCTATGCTCGCGCGGCTGCTCGGCGCAGCTACGCTCGTTTTTATCGTAATTTTTATTATTGTAAAAATCTAGGGTAGGACACTATACTATCACATCACTTTGTAAAGGCTCGTTTACACTAACTGGTGACGCAGTATTCGACACTGTTTTCCGGGGACCGATCACGGTTAAAATTGGGATGACGACAAAATGTCAATGACTTCAAGTAGGTACACGTGACTATAGACATACGTAAGTGATCCGTTTGTCTCACCATGATTGAATCTCACGGTAGTTTCATGTTTAAAGTTGAGATTATCTACACATATTTAACTCTTAAGAAGGCGGAGGCGGTTTAACGACCACGTAGGTACTCTTACTTGGAAATTCAAGCTTATTAGTTTGGTGTCTGAGTAATATAGCACAATATCAATTGTGTTTATTTAAAATGTGACTTGCTTTAAAAATATTTGGGTAAGGTATGACTGTATTCCACAGCTGCTAGAATTCGGTGGTAGAATGTTCCAATAAATGTGGCCTTCTTAAGAGTTATTAAAGCTTCGTTTTTATATAGGTACCTACTTACAGGTTTATAAAAAGAGTTCATTTTTTGATGTCTGATTTTACATTTTTTATCTTTTGCCTTAAAGTAAATTGGAGCTGTCCAGGTGCTTGAAAAGGCTTTAGGGCAAGCAAATTTTGTCGTATTACAAGTAAAATCGCTTATTCAGTTTTTTTACAATATCGAACGTGTTTCAACATAATGAAAATAAACCATTACACCTCTAGGACAAACCAGTGATCCACAACTTGACGTCCGGTGTCATTGTTAGCACCAAGTCACTGGTGCTGCAAAAGGTGACGCGCGACCACGGCGGTGAATACGCCTGCCGTGCTGCCAACTCGCTCGGAGAAACGCCCAGCCAACCCACACGGCTCAGCATACAGTGTAAGTTTTATGCCAGCTAGCTGTGCTGCTAGTGCGCCTTTTAATAGACGAACGAATAGCCTAGTGGTTAGAGACCCTGACTATAAAGCTTGAGGTCCCGGGTTCGAATCCCGGTCGGGACAGATGTTTGTATGATGAATACGAATATTTGCTCTCGAGTCTTGGATGTTTAATATGTATATAAGTATGTATTTATCTATATATGTATGTTTATCCGTTGTCTAGTACCCATAGTACAGGCTTTGCCTAGTTTGGGACTAGGTCAATTGGTGTCAATTTGTCCCATGATATTTATATTTATTAATATAAAATTATTACTTGATTAGGTACTTCAGTACCGCAAAATAATAGTAGTTTATGCAACTGTTACATATGAAGGTCCTTCGCCTCGTTTCATAATAGGATCACACGAGTGTTTTAAGGCCTAATTATGTAGAGTTGCATACGTTACTTTATCTACACACATATTATAAGTACTTTAAGATGGGTTCAGAAGCCGTAGGCATAATGAATCTGTCACGAATTTGGCTGTTTTTTAGGGTTCCGTACCTCAAAAGGAAAAAACGGAACCCTTATAGGATCACTTTGGTGTCCGTCTGTCTGTCTGTCTGTCTGTCAAGACCCTTTTTCTCTGGAACGCGTGGAGGTAGCATGCTGAAATTAATATCAAATACTCAAGTCTGCGGTCCCTTGAAGCTGTGAAAAAATCAAACTTCTAAGTCAACGCAAAGATACTACACCTAAAAGCTTCATTCGGCGTCTCCAGAAATCACAAAACACTATTATAATGTGTGTTATTTACAACATAAAAGTATTGTAAGTTGTAATAGTGGAAATTTTGCACGTTTTTCATTAATTTTAACGCAAAAAAATATTCGGTGACTGAATCCCTAAGCAAGTAGTAATATCACCCTAATGGCCTAATTCACACCACAACAAACAGAAAGACAGTGACCGATAATGCACCATTCCGCACACACAATGGGGTTGTCTTATTGTTGATAGCAAGTAAATCTATGTTGTAGCTACGAGTAGGTACAGTGTATTGTCTTTCATAGTGAAATAAATAAATAAAGAAATATACGTGAGTGATCCGTTTATTTCACTATGGTTGAATTTCATGGTAGTTTCATGTTAAAACATTGTTATAAGTGTTTGTGTCTGTCTCAAATCTAACATCACTTTGAGTGTCAAAGACAAAACACGCGTTTGTAAGGTAAGTAAATCAAAAATGAAAGAGAATAGAGTTTTTTCTAAAACACGATATTCTCTTTTCATAAAATAAGCTTCAAAGATTTAAGTAACAAACTTTGCCCAACTCGTTTGTGATGACGGCAACTCTCCTAACTTGAAATGTCTTTGTAATCAGTATACTAATTAAAAAAACATTTAGTTGAATTCAAGAGCAGTTCCACGAACATTGTGTCTAATTAGGCTTTAATTGTAGACAATAATTATTTATAGTAGAAAAAAGTTTCCTTTGAAATCATAAATTGCATGTAATATTGTAATGACTTGCCTGTTATTTGTCTCGTAGGTAGGTAACAGTTAAAAATCTTTATTTTTAAACGAA
Organism: Clepsis dumicolana; assembly: GCA_963691665.1. Classification (NCBI taxonomy): domain Eukaryota; kingdom Metazoa; phylum Arthropoda; class Insecta; order Lepidoptera; family Tortricidae; genus Clepsis; species Clepsis dumicolana. Next base: position 7,469,950 of record OY829514.1, read on the forward strand.
TAATGAATAAGTTATTTGTCCATCAAGTGGATCTATTTATTAACATTTATCTATTAAGGTACCCATAACTTACAACATTAGGTCTTAAAGTTTTGAGATGTATTAAAATTTCAAATTAATATAACCATTTACTATTTTCATTTGACAACTTTAGCCCCTGACAGGCTGACAGACAATGTAGCGACGACAAAAGGGATTTATTTTGCAAGCTTGGGCTTGGAACCCCAAAAATTAAGTCCCCGATAAGTAAATTGAGACAAAGATTACTTTTCCGATCAAAATTGGAGAGTCTTTTGTCCCCCTATTGTCAACAGAGTGCTAATAAATTTCGTTCCATCTCGAGAGGGGTCTTAACGCTTTTGCTGACTGCAGTATCAATCATTCTCGAACAGATCCAAACAAAGATTAGTTACAGTCAACGGGTTGAAAGGAGAGGAATGTACTGAGATACGAATAATTCGCTTTTCTGTAAACAGAAGTAATTGATTCTCTCCCACCGTGAATGGCGGCCCTTCCTGCCAAACCGACCAATACATTTGGCTAAAAGTATATCAAATCTACCAATAAATTTATTTGTGTTCGAAGCGACACAAATGAGGATCATTTTGCAAACCTCTTTACGTATTTCGTGTAACTACCTGCTTTTTTGAAGATTACCTCGACGGTTTAGTTATACACCTCATTGGAAGTTCTGAGATTATCGAACTACCATCTAAGAGTCCATCAATCAATATCTAATAGAAACTATATCCTTAGGTATTAATTTACTGGCAGTTGTGATCAATGTGGTAACAAACAGGGCAAGTCCTATTAGTGAGTAGCGAGTGCGAGCGCCGAGCGCGCGCGGCGCGGGCATCAATCATTGGCGCAGGAGCCGCGAAGATTTACGCCGTCAACGTCACCGCGTACGACCATCTGAACGACGACAAATGTGCGCTTTGTTCCATTCCTATTTGTTACCTCACCTCGTTTGTTCCAGTTCCGATCTTTGTACCGTTAGCGGAACCTTTGTTTGTATTGCCAGTTACAAATCTGAACCGCGAAGAAGTAGCAATTTACTCCCAGCCGGCGCGTGATCGCAAAACAAAGCCGGTGTTACCTTAATCACATACATATTTTCATATTCCCGTCCCGTTATAGTAATCCTTCGTCGGAAGGGTTGCTTAACGAGAGCAAATATTTGAGAGTTTAATGAAAATCTAAGGCAGCCGAGAGCGCAGTTTTGCAAGTGTATAAATGAATCACGACGCCGACTGCGCCTGCTCCAGGGGGGAACAGTTGGACGATAAAATTTATAATATCGTCTAACTTCTGTTATGATTTAACGAACTGAATTCGGGCTCTCTTTGTCTTTGTGTTAATTATTACATTCCTTCTTGTAATTGAAACACGACGCTTTGGGAAAGCCGAGCCATACATCTACTCGACGTCGTAATTTACCTTTTACGAAACTCCAGGCAAAGCAGGAATGCTTTTATCGTTGTTTTGTAAATGCCGCGGGATAATTATAGAATATTATATTAGGTAAACACGTCTTTATTGTGGCCCAAATAAACAAATAGGTACTCGGAAAAAAATACTAAAAAACCGGTGAACCCGAGCTGATTACGTATCTTTAATATTCTATCGCTAGTGAAAACTAAATATTCATTCCTGTATTCGTATTTAATATTCCCCTTTACTTGTTAAAAACCACACCACGTTTACGTGGAATCCAGCTCTGCGGCGTTAGGTTGAAACTACGAGTAAGTAGCTTTTTTGGTTAATTTGTATACGTCACCAACAGAATACGTTGTAGCAAAGTTCTTTTTCGATAAATTATGTCACTCTCCGTCAATTATAAATATAATTTATTATAAACAGTACAATACAATACATCCTTTATTGAACACCACAAAAAATCCACCAGGGTAAACATTAGGCGGTTTTACTGCTTTAAAACAATCTGTCAGACAACCATAGCCTGATAAACCTGAAAACAAAACAAACCGTAAATGAGTAATTGTAAGCGGTTGAATACTGATATACGGGTTTAACAAGTAGTGATCAACCCTTTAAAAAGATATCTTAATAATGAATACATAATAGTACAGGTAGTTAGTGTAGGATACTATTTCGCTAGCATCGTGCAGTGATTTTGCTTAGGATAACGCGTCTCGTGTAGAACAATAAGGCAGTCAGTCTGTTATGTAATTTTAGTTCAATGAAATTATTATGCATGCTGGCACTTCACATGGCCGTAGTTGCCAAATTCTTGTCATTCCACCTCTGTCTATCAGTTGTAAAACGACAGGGAGCCGACGCGAATATTTTTGTCAAATACCTAAGTAAATTACAGTCCCAGTAATTTACCTTGCACATAGTTATATGGCTATCACACGCTTAGCCCACGTTTTTTTCTCTCCTCTTATACAATTATCCTCTCCCTCAGACGCGCCAGTGTGCGCCCACGCATCGCCGCAAGTGCTGGGCGCGCAGATGGACGAGGCGCTGCGCGTGCGATGCTCCGTCACCGCCAACCCGCCCGACGTCACATTCTTCTGGCAGTTCAACAATAGTGGGGAGAGCCTCGACGTGTCGCCTACTAAGTTTGGTAAGAAAAACGAGAGTTTGACTTCATTAAAATATACCACGAGCATGCTAATTTTGTATTCAACATTTAGTATATTCACAATAAACACAAATACAGCCATATTAATGTTAAATATATAAACTAAAATGTGTTATACTTTAAGTATATTATATCTACAAATAACGTCCAACTTAAAAACAAAAATTAAAAAGTTGGTTTAGAAATAAATATTAGAAATAAAACAATGCCCCAAATTTATTAAAGATTTTGATTCTTCTCGATGACTGCCAACATTATAACAGGTGAGGGTGGGTTATGTATAATCTGCTTTTAACCATTTAGAGCTGTACTCAGTATATATTTATTGCTGAACTCTTGAATTATATGCCTACTTAAAACTAGCTTATCCGTGCTATTTCTTGACAGCATAATGTACATTCAACCTTTAAAAAGTCTTTAAAATAATGTACAGTTTAGAAGTAGGTAGGAACGGCAAAACTAGTTTTTCTGTTTTACACTCCTGCAATCTGTTTTCACCTGGTAAGTAAGGGAAAGTGGTATATTTATACCAGTCCACCATATATTGCACTCAGCGTCATCTTCCTTTGCATGCGCACTGCACAGCAAATAAAATTTCTTACCTGTAGGTACACCGTCTATGCATGTTGCAAAATATTTCTGATTTTTCATTTTCATCATTATTTCTTATAATTGATCAATGATGACAGAACTTCAGTACAGTTTCAAACTTTAATTAATAATCCGATACCCCAGATGAATTCAACTCACAAAACATACAAGTGCGCAATTTTTTGTAGGCAGTTAGAATTTCCTGAGTACTACTTGTAAAAAAAAATATAACAGATTTTGACATTGCTTTTGGAATTATCAAGGTATTTGTTAGTAACACTTGTAAATCCAAACAAAAAATATGCAAGTGTCAATTTTCTCTACTAGATTATTGTATTTAACTATTAGAACAACACCTATCATTTTCTAACACTTTCATAAAGAGCTTATGCCAGCATTAATAAAATCACGTAAAAAATTAATAAATCTCTTTAAAAAAATTACAAGTCAATGATGGCTGCTGAAATGTATTTACGAGGGCTGTTTGATAAGTACCCGTTTTCTAAATATATTAATATCACTGGCCGCAAATAAGTATACCACCTTTTTAAGCCATTTTTCAGAGGCGGGAAAATTAAAAAAAAAATGGCATTCTTTGGTTTTTTTTTCTCATTTGACAACGATTCAGTGAAGGCGTGAACTTAAAATTGTTAAAATGGAGAAAGAACAGTATCGGTCTGTAATTAGATTCTTATTTTTGGAAGGAAAAAACATGTGATGAAATAAAAGTAAGAATGCAAGCGGTTTGCCATGAATGTGCTCCTTCTATGACAACCGTCAGATATTGGTATAACGAGTTTAAGCGGGGGAGAACAACCGTTTTTGATGAGGATCGCCCAGGCCGGCCAGTTGAGGTGACTACAGACGATATGGTTAAGAAAATTGAAAGTATCGTTTTAGCCGACCGCCATCACGACAACGCCCCGGCTCATTCGTCCAGAGTTGTGACGGCTAAATTAGCACAGTTACGCTACGAATTATTGTCTCACCCCCCGTATTCTCCAGATTTGGCCCCATGCGATTTCTTTTTGTTTCCCAACCTAAAAAAATGGCTCGGTGGCAAGCGATTTGGATCAAATGACGAAGTCATTGCCGCCACAGAGGCCTATTTTAATGACTTTCCAAAATCATACTTTTTGGATGGTTTATTGAAGCTTGAGTATAGGTGGAACAAATGTATAGAGTTAAAAGGTGACTACGTAGAAAAATAAATGCATATGTACAAAAAAAAATATTTTTTTTCCATAAACGGGTACTTATCAAACAGCCCTCGTAAACCTGTTAAAAGTACCCACAGTTCTAATTTCTAATTTCAGTGGAATTTTCAAAGCATTCTACTTTACACAAAAAAATCTCATAATTCTCGAGTCGGCTTATTTGATTCGGTTTTATTATAGTAATTTATAGACAAAAATTCTAACGAATTACTCAATAGCTTCAAATTTAATTACCCTCAGATCCTTAATTTAAATACACGCGGCCTCGCGCGAGCCAGGCGCATCGCGCTCGCATCCAAACACGTAACAGTCAGTGTCATATATATGGTGACATTCAAAGTGCTCAAATACTTCGGCATACCATACGATTTGTATGGTGTTCCGAACTATTTCATCACTTTGGATGTATGTATGTATGTATGTAAATCCTTTATTGCACATAATATTACAAGACACCACCGTCGATCTCGACGATCGATCTATTCACTTACTCACACTTATAAAATACAATTCAATAGGTTTTTTTCTGGCATTAATAATTAAAAACATTCATAGCATTAATAGCCTAAGTGATCTAGGTGCGCCGCGTGGTAATCCTGGAATTTAATGTTAGTTTGAGACTAACTCCTTATTCATGTAAGTAATTGACTATTCATCAGGTGATCCGCCTGCTCGTTTTTTTAACCCCCGACGAAAAAGAGGGGTGTTATAAGTGTATTCCATATAAAGCTGTTATAAGCGGGAGACGAGCTGTCGGTAGGCCTCCAACAAGATGGAACGACGACCTAGTAAAGATCGCGGGACCGCGGTGGATGCGCAAAGCACAAGACCGGTCAGAGTGGAGAGCCTTGGGGGAGGCCTATGTTCAGCAGTGGACGTCTTTCGGCTGACATGATGATGATGATGAAAGCTGTTAATAGCAAAATGTGTGCTTTGTGTGTGTCTGGCAAGGACAAAAGTCAAAGTGGAGGATAAAGACAAATGAATGTTAAGTTAAAACAATAAGCTTAACAAGCCTCTAGGAACCTAAGAGGGCAACCAAGCCAATTGGCTTGTTGATAATAATTTCTTTGTTCAGGTACCGCAAACGGCAGCACCAGCGAGTTGAGCTACAAGCCGCAGAGTGAGCGCGACTACGGAACGCTGAGCTGTCGAGGCACCAACGGCGTCGGCAAGCAGACTCATCCATGTGTCTTTCAAATAGTGCCCGCTGGTAACAACACACTTACATTTTTTATTTTTTATTGTTATAAGGTGTACAATACAATAAAAATATTCTTGAAAACCACAAAACAGTACAAGGACAACAAACACACACCAACAACAGTACAAGGAAGTAACAAGGGGAGTGTATTTAATTAATCGTAGCCAAATCCTTTGGTGCCACATACGGCGTTCAAAAGTTTTTGACTCTTGAAATCTCCATGTTGATATCTTTCGTTGTAGTTCAACTACAACGTATTGATTAACTCGTAATTAAGTCCTCAAGATTGTTTAGGATTCAGGATTTATGAATTTGACACCTTAAATGCATTTAAAGTAAAATATTTTTCTAAAAATTAGACAGTATTGGTGCCGATGTCTTTGAAATACTTATTTACAATTCAACATGTATGTGGCCTGGAAGTATGCATAAATAGTAATTTTCAAAAATGGGCCAACATGTTCATTAAGAACTTCCTCTACATAATCTTGCAACAATTATAGTACTTTTTTATCGGCACTATCTGTTAAGGCACTTCCAGTTGTATGAGTAAGTACTAAAATATTGTAGATCGACGGAATTAGGAACCGAATCACGGCACTAAATCCGAAATTCTCAAAAGCACACACAACGGCCATACAGTCATTTGAATCAACAACGCAAGAGCCGAATTGGCTGCACGTTTTCTAATTTCAGCTTGCGGCTTTTAGTCGCGTACGCCAAATCTCATAACTCAACGCTGCAGAACTGCTGTGACAACTGGATGTGACAAACGCTTTAATAAACCGTAAGAAAATAACGCGCCAAAAGGTTGGCAGAATCGCGGCAGGGCTTTTGCATCTTCAGTGAATAATGAAATGATAACTTTGAAAATATTAAATAGAAAATGAAAAAATTTTTTTTTTTTTTTACTATTTAGCGAAAGAATACAATTTAATGCATTATAAAACTCTATATTGAAAACCACATAACAAGCAAAACAGAAAAAGGTACACAGAAAATTACCGGTAATAATAGGCGGCTTTATCGATACGGAGCGATCTCTACCAGGCAACCAATAGGACGAAGAAAAAGAACAGAGCAAAGCAGGTGGTACAAATTAGCAAATAATAGATAAAATTGTGTAATTTACCTAACCAAATTTCTATCATAATTACTTGAAATGATGTCTGGATCCAAAAATGCTTAAAAGCCGCGATGGTTACTTTTGTGTCATAATGCTTCAGGTACAATGAAAGGAAAGTTGCCCTAATTTGCTACTACGGCAGTCTGCCAAAAGCAAGAACGCCCATTTGGAAAAACATTTCAGATAGCGATGCCAATCCTGTGCGGATTAGGCTGTGGCCAACTTTTGGGTCATCTTTATAACTAGCCGAAACGATCTATCGTCTCGGCTAGCTCTTAAACTAAATTTACAGAATTTTCAGCTTATAAATAAAAGCCTTAACGTTACGACACAGCACGGAATTTCAAAACTAATAGTTTCATTTCTCTACCCTCTGGGGAGTCTCATTGCGGTGCTAAAATTCAACATTTGCTCTCGGATTTGTTCGAAAAAAAGGTTGGTAATTCTCTTTAGCTCTGCGTCGCAGCTGCAAGTGGAAATATGAGCTGGCTGTGGCGAGGTGCAACGAAATACGCCGCGCTACCCGCACAGCGTTTAATATCCGCGCAGTTTGTTATATAGCACGTTAAATTGTCACCCTGTGCTTCTACCGCAATCCAACTACGTAGGGCGATGGGTACTTCATTATCTACGCATCAGAGTAGTACTTAAACTAGTCGAGGAGGTGCCACTGCAACTTGGTTTCATTTTCTACTGCATTACGGACGGACTATGTTTTGTGGCATCTTGTGTATAATACTATTTACTATGTTCTTCTATCTATACCTATAAAACAGTACCGTGACTGACTGACTGACTGACTGACTGACTGACTGACTGACTGACAGACAACGCACAGCCTAAACCACTGGACCTAGTGGCTTGAAATTTGGCAAACATATACCTTGAGTATCTTAAAGGTGCACTAAGAAGGGATTTTCGAAATTCCCACGGGATAGGGAATAAATGGGATTTATATTTTCGGATCAAAGTGGCTCTATCTCAGTAACTATAATTATCAGACATTTCAAATTTGGCATGTAAGTAGGTAACAATAACAGCTAAAAACAGTTTTCAGGATTTTCCGAAATTCCTACGGGATAAAGACCAAATAGCATTTACTTACTAGCGGATATAGAGGACACTCAAAGCCTAAACTACTGGTGCTAGAGACCTGAAATTTGTAATACCTAGAGTATCATAGAGGTGCTCTAAAGAAGGATTTTCTGAAATTCCCGTGGGACAGAGAAATATCTTAACTTTGTTTCTTTGTTTGTAGGAGGTAATCTCTGAAACTTTCACCAACAGAAAGCTACACTATCCCTGATTGACATAGACTACTTTTTCTCCGGGAAAATGCAAAATTCCCGCGGGATAGAAAAAAGTGAATTCAATTACGGTATAAAAGTAGCCTATGTCAATCAGAAACAGAGTAGCTTTCTATTAATGAAAATATTTTTTTAATTGGTCTAAATGCAAAATTCACTTATTTCTATCCAACGGGAATTTCGCATTTTCCCGAGGAAAAAGTAGTCAGTCAAGAACTGTATGTAGCTTTCTATTAGTGAAAGTTTTATTGTAAAATCGATCTAAAGCGTTAAAATGCAAAATTCCCGCGGAGTAGACGTAAGTGAATTCAACTTCAGGGACGCCATAAAAGGGATATAAACACTAAAAAGTACACAAACACTACTCCTTTCACCAAGCTATTGATAAGTAGCGAACCACTACGCTACCGGAAGGAAAGAGGGGGGGAGGCTCGGGGGGCACAGCCCCCCGCCATAAAAAGGACACAAATAGCAGTCTTCCCTCCAAGGCATTAATGAGTAGCGAGCCACTATGCCAACGGAAGGTAGGAGGGGGGCTCGGGGGGCGCAGCCCCCCGCCATAAAAACAGCACCAACACAACTTCTTCCTCCAAGCCATTTATAAGTAGCAAGCCACTACGCTACCGAAAGGAAAAAGGGGGGCTCGGAGGGCACCCCCGCCTTAAAAAAGACACAAAGAGTACTCTTTTTTTCCAAGCCATTGATAAGTAGCGAACCAATACGCCGTTGGAAGGTAAGAGGGGGGCTCGGGGGGCACAGCCCCCGCCATAAAAAGTACGCAAAAACTGCTTCTTCCTCCAAGCCATTAATAAGTAGCAAACCACTACGCCACCGGAAGAAAAAAGGGGGGCTCGGGGGGCGCAGCCCCCCGCTATAAAAAGGACATAAACAGCACTCTTTCCTCCAAGCTATTTATACGTAGCAAACCACTACGCCGCCGGAAGAACACAGGGAGGGGGAGGGGTACGCAGCCCCCGCCATAAAAAGGACACAAATAGTACTCTTTCCTCCAAGCTATTTATTAGTAGCAAACCACTGCTCCACCGGAAGAAAAGGGGAGGGGGGGTTCGGGGGGCGCAGCCCCCCTTAAGAAATAGCACACAAACACCACTGTTTCCTCTAAGCCATTGATAAGTAGCGAAACACTATTTTGCAGCAAACAAAGAGGGGGGGGCACCCCTGCAACAACATGACATTGATAAGTATCAAACCAAGCAAAGTGGAAAGGAGGTGCGAAACTTTGGGTTCGTAACCCGACCCGTTCATAACGTAAGGTGTTGCAAGCATGCATTTGCCACACAGATATAACTATTTTTCACTAGAGGTCACGGGTGAGCAAAGTAATTGTTTTTAGCTCCAAAAATAACATCTAGGCTCTAAGCCATCATTCTTGAGAATGGCTTCCCAAATTAAACGACCAAAACGCAGATTGGACTATTGAATTGTTATACAGAACTTAATATATCCGCGGTATAGCAATAAACAAATTCTACGCGGACGAAGTCGCGGGCAACAGCTAGTTTTGTATATTACTGTGGATATTTTTTACTGCCGTGTAAATTATTCTGAGAAATCTCACTTTCAGACAAACGAGAGAGCATTTATCATGTTCGCCTTCTAGGTTGCAAAAGCATCTGCAATCCCTTGATCAACTTACCATTCATTACGTTTCATTCCTTGAATACCGTGTTTCGTTTACCTATGAAGTTTCCTTTTTGCCAAACTATCCACTTACAACTGGCGGCTACTTCATAAAGTCTGTGGTATAGAAAACATCTAATATAATCAATTTGTTCCTCCAGCGCGTCCGAGCGCGCCGCGCAACTGCTCGCTGCAGACGGGCAACAACAGCGCCGAAGGTGGCGGCTGGCTGCGCGTGCGCTGCGTCGCCGGCTACGACGGCGGGCTACCGCAAACCTTCCTGCTGGAGGCACTCGACCCGCTCAGCGGGCGTACACGCTTCAACGGCAGCGTCACCGATACCGGTGAGTGTTGTAGCCGGCCCAATGGGAGCATCGGGAGCTGGTTATAAAGCCACATTGCCGAGAACAGCGAAAAATCATCCTACTGATCAGACACCACTTTTGTAATCCATCTTAAAACACCAAGCTAGCCGGCAAAAACATAATTGGAATCCAGTTCGCATGATAATGGGGTGTCCCGGAAGTAAAGAGACAAATTTATTTTCAAAATATTTAATATCACAATAGTAAACATCACAAGTATGTATAATAATAATAATAAAATATAAATAAATAAATAAATAATAATAATAATATAATAATAATAATATAGAATAGATATAGAATAGATATAGATAGATATAATAGATATAGATAGATATAGATATAGATATACACTAGTTCGTCTAGCTTCTTCTTGAACAAAGTGTTTAACTGTCTCCTTTTTGGTATGCGATTCATAAAATAGAATAACTCTGCTGGCAAACACTTCATACTCTTGACGCTTCATTTTGAAAAAATACTTTGCAATAACGGAATTCCCGCTTTAAATGACAGATTACGAAACCATAGACGCCATAACACCAAAACTTTTTTTTCGATTAATAAAATTTTCAGCCAGTATGACCTTGAAAATTGTCTTTTTATTTCTGGGACATCCTTTACTATCGATATCACAACCAGATCCAAACTGTTCCAAGAAATTTATCTCATGCAATGATCCTCGTCAATAGATGGTCTGGTGACGTTTAAGCTGGACCTGTCACAGCTGTCTTCCGCTGGTGAGATGGAGGGCGCGACCTTCAACCTGCTGATCTACGCCAGAAACCTCAAGGGAGAGTCGGAGAAGACGTTGCTTGAGAACATCGCGTTCAATGATGCCGCCAGGAGAACTGGTGAGGATTTCTTATTTACTAGCTTTTTAAATGGTAGCTGTAGAAATTGCATTTGTGACGTTTTTTATGAATGAAGGATTATTCACAACTCAACACAAACAAACAAAGCAACCTGTTTGTCTGTTGACGGAAGGAAAACTCCTTGTTATCTACGAGTACGTGCTATACACAAACTAACCGACTCCGCTAATACCAGACCTGCCACCTAGGCAACGCATTTCCGCGTAGATTATGTTTACGAAACTCTAAAACCCCTTCATACGTAATAGGAAACACACATCAGAGCGATTAATACAGACGCCAACTTCTCCCTCCAAATCTCCAGTTAGTACTGGCATAAATTAAAGAATAATTACCACGCAAGTTCCGGTTTCCTGCCTATACATATTTAATACGAACGTTTATTAAGGTAGACCTATGAATGTGTACGGAACAATAAAGTTATCATTGCGTTTAGTCATAAATGGATAACAGACGGCCATTGACTTTTTCCTTGAAGTGGCCAGTCACTGTTGTAGTTAAATGTTAAGTAAAGATGGGTGGGGAAACGATTTTGAGTGTTTAGGAAAGACAATTATGAACCTTGTGACTGTCCAGTGATATAATAAAGAAGTTATTTACAAAACTACCAGAGAATCAAACAAAGTGATATAGGTGTCCGTGACTGGATCATTTATCAATATAACATAAAACTCTTCCGTTACTGACTGTGTGAATGACAGACAACGCACAGCCGACACCCTTGGCCCTAGAAGGCTGAAATTTTGCAAAGAGGTTGCCTTTAATATATGATGTAGACAAACACTAAGGACTGATTTGTCCTTGTTGACCCTCAGGCGATAGTCTAACGCGCTCCGGTTCACTTTGGCATTCGCCGTCTTTTTCTGTGAAACGGTACAAGATCGTGTGAGAAAGAGATGGCGAATTTCTAAGCAAAGCCGAAATATCCCGAAATATTTTGCAAATAGAAAATAACAAAAAAAAATTTTTTGTAACATGAGGCCTTATAATATTGTTCAACTCGTTCGAGTTGAACAATATTATAAGGCCTCATGTTACAAAAAATTTTTTTTTGTTATTTTCTATTTGCAAAATATTTCGGGAAGCATCATCTAAAATTATTTCAAATTTCAAGTCGATGGTTCCTTAGAGAACCAGCAGTGACGGATAGACAGACAGATATACTCAGACCGAATCAAACCATGAAGGTTCTTTTGTAACATTTTGATTCTGAATCCTAATTACCTATTCCTGCTTTGATTGAGGACTTATTTATAATAATTGAAGCAAAATATATAAGTATGACGGACGTGACCTCGAACATACTATAAGCCCTTTGGAAATAATTGAGTTCAGGCTGCCCTTAAAAGCAAAGTTTCGAAACAGCTAATGGTCAGGACTTAATCGAAAGTAATAGGAAGGGCTCGAGTAATTAACTGCGCCTTTTCAAATGTTTATTAATAAATTTAAATTTATAGTGAAATAAACGGATCACTCACGTATATGAGTCGAGTTTAGCCTAACATGTTTCGGACTAATTCATAATCCTTCTTCCGGGAGCGCACGAGCACAACCTTGGCGCGATGTGTGGGTTGGGTTTGGGCTGGGCGATATAAGTCAGTTAGTTAATATCTGCGTTTACCTTAGTAATAATTTTTAATACCTACATAAAGTGCATACAAATTTGAATTTTTATCTAATACAAGAAATGATAGAATTTGGCTCTACATTAGATCTCATTACTTTTTACGGCAATCTTTACTTAGTGCTTGTGAGACCTGGCTGGTTTTTACATTTATGCTTTTGATGGGACTTTAGGTTGCTGCACTTCTCTTTGACTCTCTCCCTAGTTGACGTACATATCATACTTACCTATACAATTTTTATTTCGAACATGAGCAGAATCTGTTCAGTGATTTCCGGGTTTTATCTGAAGAGAATAGGGGGCGCCACTGTTTATGCTAAAGAGCCACGTTTTACATAAAACTTTGTTTGCGAGTTCTCAGTTTGGAGCTATTCCGATGTCGCCCAATATAAACGCTTATTGACGCAAATGGTATCAGTAGGTGAGAGGCCACGAATAAAACTTTTTTTTATTCTACCAGACGGGAAGAGCGCAATGGGCGGCGTCACCCTCGGCGTACTCGTAGCCGCCGCGCTGGGCGCAGCTTTGGCCATCGGCGGCATAGCTTTCGCAGCTCTCTGCGCTCGGAGACGGCGCGCGCGCCCCCCTCATAAGCACCCACCAGGAGACATGTTAGAACTGAGTGACGGTGGTAGAAGATACGTGGTGGCTTACACCATCAAACCCTCGCCGGAGCTGAAGACCCCTGAGCCACAGCCGGATATATTGAACGCGCCAGGTATACTCTGACTTGATTGAATGATCTTTGTTTAAGCAGGAGCTTATCTTGAGACTAAACATCCGTTTTGTTTAAAATTATCCCGGTATTGTAAAGCTCGTTGAGCATTATGAAATTCGCAGCTTTACTAATTCTTCTTTGTTTCCACTTAATATTATTCATGAAACCTATGTCTTTACTCATATATAAAAAAAAATTAAATACATGCGACTTGATATTTCAGATGAAATCTTTTTTTTAGATTGTGAAAATCAAAACCCCCCTCCGAATGCAGTGGAAGCAGACGAGTGGCCTAGCATAAAAGAAGTCCGGGGAAAGTATTATAATATAACTTCACTATAAACTTCGGGCTATCCACTGGGGTCATTATTTGAGGTTCTTAAAATGTTTTAATTTTACAGGTGAGTGGACCAAAGCTGGAGCAGTATTTTCAGCTGAGGACTTAGCTCTACTGGACAGTGCTGGACAACCGCAACAGGTAAATACTTTATTAGAATTGGCTGACAGTCTGTATGAAAATGTAGATAGGGAGTTTCACTTCCATGAAGAAGGTGGAATGTGTTTACTCTAATAAATAACCTATTTTCTTGTTACCAGCTAACACCAGGAAGTGACATGGCACCAAGCAGTAGACAAGAAGACGTTCTCAACCAGAACTTAGCTCAGACAGCGTTAGCAAATAATTTTAGATCTAATTACGTAGTTACTAACAGCCCGACTCTCGGGAGTCCTAACTTTGTGTGCCCCAACGGCAACATCGGTTCACCGTTCGGGAGCCAAACGCTGACTCTCAGTGGGCCTACTCTTAGTTCTGGGAGTCTGGCGACGTCAACTTTACATAGAAATAAGGGAAAAGGCAACGCGCGGAGAAGAGAACACGTCTTAGCGGAAAATCTACCAGGTCCGGAGAGTTGTGTGTAAATATAGTATAGTGCTATATATAATGAGGAACGGTTTATACTCAGTGACGCTTAGGTAACATTCCTGATCTACTGTTCATGATGAAGTGTTGCCCTTTTTTTAATCGAGAAACATTTTGAAGAATACTCGGTAGTACTGTTGTTTGTTATTTTTGCGTGAATTTTGTCAGTGAATATACATATATAATTTATAGTAAGAAACTTATTCTTCGCGTGTTATGTTATAATCTGAATTATACATATTTTTGTTCTGAATTTTCAATTATTCTGTTGGAAAATGAAACATTTTCTTTGATTATTTGCTTATAGTCCCGAGCAATAATTTAAATCGCCTACGCCTTATACCAATTTTACGATTTTCAGGTATTAGGACTTAGTTTTCCGAGAAATGTTATCTGGATAAATACTTACTTATATGTGTTTTTAACCGACTTCAAAAAAGGAGGAGGTTCTACGTTCCACTGTGTGTATTATTCTTTTTTTACTTTATTATTTATGAATTAACTTCAATAAACGACACCCCTCTTTTTTGTCGGGGGTTAAAAAACATACTATTTGCTATTTAACCGAAGGTTTGACCTTTGCGAATGTCCTTCAAAAGATCGATGTTTTGAAATGTATTCAATACTTTAGATGCGGCCTATCAATTGTGAGCCAAAGTAGAAAATATACACTGTCTTTAAAAAACGTAATAAACCTGTAAATATTAAACTGATGCTTGTAGAAAATACTATTTATTTTAATGAACTTGGTTGTGTGAATGTAAATAACTAATAGATGAATATTATTGTAACATATGGTTAAAAGTAAGATCAAGCTATTGCTGTCAATTTATTTACAATCGACATTAAAATGTACATGACCGCTGCTGTGTTGGATTAGACTTACATTTTTAATTAATATTTGTAAACGTTTCCATTTTGCGTTGATTCTATATAGAGTTTAACATTGAAACTGTGCCCTAAGCACGACTTGTCGAATCCTGCGTCACGTAAAATTCGAATAGTAAACTATAACGAGTTTGTATGACGTTTGGAACAGCGCCCGCCCGTGAGCGTATTTGGAACTAAAATTTAGTATGAGATTTCTCGATCTCGATACGATAACCGTAACGTAACGCAGGATTCGACAAGTCGTGCTTAGGGCACTGACTTTATATGAGTATGTTGTAGTTGTCGAATACGATGAAGTGGTCCTAATAATACGTTCTGGCAATTTTGTATAAATAAATAACAATTTTTAAGACACATCGTTTTTATTTGCATGTTTTCCCTAGCTGTTTTCATATTGTTGAAAATAATAAATTCACTAAGTAGTTAGTACCAAAATATCAACTACGACTAAAGAACATTTTAATGTAACTTTCGTATTTTGATTATCGTCGTACGTACGGTGAAGTGCCAAAATATGTATCGAATTAATCCACCACAACAACAATACCACAACCTTAATTCGCCGACATAATAGCCATGGCACATAATATTTTTGAGTAAGTTGTACGCACCCATATTTATACACTTGACTGTACCTGGCGTAATATACTTTCTACTCGTAAAAAATACCTGCCAGTGCCGATTAAATAGTTGAAATAATAATATGTCAGAGATTTTTTTTCATTATCCATCACCGATATCAGATCTGATAATATGAAAACTCTCTTGCAGTCAATTATAAACTAACTAAAACACTCAGCAAAATTTATCAAAACAAAGCAACGAAAGAACTAGTGAGCTTTTGTGAAACTTCAACAGCTCTGACAAATGTTTTGTATATTATGTATGTATTAGGTAGTTCAAATTTTATACGGGCCGAAGTGTAAAATCGCCGGCACTTTTCTTGATGTTGCCTGGTCAAAATAAAACACAGGAAGTTCCTTCAACTGGGTCTTGTTTGGAGTGATGTGGTCGGGGCGATATCCTGGAGGAGACTGGAAGTAGGTAGATACTTGACAATACACTAAAATGCAGTAACATCTCACACCTGTACAACAAACTGTATACTAGCAAATAAACATTTCTTTGGATGCTAAGCGAGATGCTCAAAAAATCAGATATTAAAACCAAAGCGCCGCTGCGCCGCTGTATTTATACCCGCTCGGGCAGCGTCGCGGAAGGAAGGGGAGGCGGGATGACAACTACTGGTTTTATTCCTTTCTTTCTTATGATTTGGTCTTACTCTAATTTGAAGTCTATATACGATGCATACAAATAGAATCAAAACTTAAATGTCTAATTGCGGTGTCTCTAGATAGGTAATTCCAATATATATAATTTATGTAAATATACGATATAATACTACATCGCGGTGTCCCCCACAAATTTTGCTCATCTCGTACAATATTATGTCGACTACCATACCCTGATCTTGTGTGCTCATAAACGCTGGAACAACGTACGAAAGCGCCATAAGAATTCTTTTGAAACGTGTAAACACTTCGGCAGAGGTTATTTTCTCGGAGTAGAATGGTGACATTATAGACAATAGCAACAATTTTGTAGCACACCGCGCTGCCCGTTCAATCTAATAAAACCTCTTATACTCCCTCCTACCTACCTTATCTCCCTGACCTATCTTATGATTACCTACTGCATGGATAGGTATTTCAGTCTGTCTTTCCACAAACCTACATCAAATTCACATTATGATTCAAATTAGTTGAAATAAAAAAATACTTCTTTCAAAAAGGGCTTTAAGAACAAACAGATAAAATGTTTTCACTAAAATAAATTATTTTTACGGAAAATCGGCTTGCCTTTCACGCTAAGTCTGAAGTGTTTACATAAAATGCCTTACAATTGTAAAGGAAATTATGTAGGAAAACGACGTTTAAGGCCGTCGAGTGGCCGCGAGCTTTTCAAATATTGACGCGAGACTAACAAATCGGCTGTCGAACCCTAGCTGCTTGGCCTAAACAACAGCTAATTACTGGATGCTGAAATATTCAACGCATACTTTAATCACTTACGGCTTTTCATTAAGCAGCCAACTAGCTACAGTAATGCGGGTTGAATAGGTTCCAAGCAAGAATATGATGCCTTACATTGAGACGGAAATTCAGTGGAATTATTACTACTTATCGTACGTCTGTTCGTATCCTCTATGTTTAAATCAGAAACCTTCATATGCCTCTATGATAGGAGGTAGGTACATATACGTTGACTATGGTATACAACGGGTTTATTGCTTGCTGTGGCTTTCACGGAAGTCAGAAAATGGAAATTTGTATTACAGTAGGTATATGTAAGAACTATTCCATCCTTGGGCTGATTACTGCGTAGTTACCTTTCCTATATTAAGTAGGTCTAAAACGAACCGCTCTCATAGTACGGTCACTAGGGACGCTCATATTATAACATTATTTTAGTAAAGGTAGGAAAGATAAAACTCTTCATTTAAACAAATGTAGCAACGCTAAAATAACAAAATAATTTAGATTAAACGATAATGAAATTAATGTTATCAACTAAGGAACTGTTTATAGTTAATGCGAAAGCTACTCTACTTGGTTTAAGTACTGACAATCTTAATGCATAAAGCAAACATTTGATTCAATTATTTACCTTTTATTCGGGCTGACAGGTAGGTAGGTTGTGGTAATTGATTTGTTCACATTGTCGGAATAAATGCGGTCATTATAAGCATTAAGAGAAGAGTAAATGTAACAAAACAAAGCAGACAATCAGATTCATGATGGAAATTAAACGTCCAAATAAAACGCGTTGGATGCATTACGGTTGATAAATACGAGTAATTGTCCCGTAATCCCGTATTGCCCTAAACGGAATAAGGTTCATGTGTGGAGGGAGCGTGAACGACAAATTCCTTAATACAATGATGGTGCTCCAGTTTATTGAGGCAGGAGTTAAAATGCGCGCCTCCGTAGACGTGTAAACTCGCGGACGAGTCTTAAATGAAATTAGAGTGTGTCAGAAATAGGCTTATTTAAGGCTTACTCTTCGTGATTACGCCTCTGTCTGCTGTTAATGACTGAGACGCGGCGCTTTATTTGATCAGCACTGTTGAAAAAATCTTCAAATGAATTAAAATATCTGAGTCCGTTTCAACAGTGAATCTTAAGTGGGCTCCTTCTCTATTAAGCTGAAACGGTAGCAACGAACCGGCTTCGAATCTGTTGATTTATGTGCGCTTTGGGTAAGGTTTTTTTTTTGCTTTTTTGCTTCAAAACCCTTGCTATACCCAGACGTACCGCATTAAGTAATAGTCTTAAGCACATTTAATGACTGTTGCATTACATTAAGCTTTCGAAACAACCACGAATAAAATTAATTAAAAGAAAAGCTGTGCCAGTGGCATTCATTCAAACATCTTTTATACCAACATTACTAGCACTAAAAATTTTGACCTGATTTAAATAATTTCTCGAAAACGTAGGTATATATTTTGTAAGGTTTAATTATTCCGTGAATATGTACCTACAGAGTTTTTATCTTGCTTGAGTAACTATGTTACAGTTTCGTTTGACATTTAACTTTTTTAAATAAATAAAACGATGCTCGGACTATTTTAACCGTTAATCATGATCATGATGTAATGCGGGATATCCTAGAACCATGTAACGCCCTTTGATTAATTACGCTTCAATTGACATCACTAGGCGTATATTACACGTTACGTATGTACCCATAGTGTTAGGCTATGTTAATAGAAAAGGCGATGGAATGAGAATGAAAGTAACTTTTTTTAATGACGATACAGACCTCAACGCGCGTTTTAAAAATGTTTCAGGTTTCGTAGTCACAATAATAATAATAATCATCATCATCATCAGCCTATTTACGTCCCACTGCTGGGCACAGGCCTCCTCTCAGAATGAGAGGGCCTTGGGCTACAGCTCCCACGCGGGCCTAGTGCGGATTGGGAACTTCACACACACCATTGATTTGCTTCTCAGGAGCGCACAATAGTATGACAATGCAAAGCAATTCTCTCGTATCTAAATACCATTTAGACAAAAGATCTTGTAAATTACAGGCTAGCTACCATACATCATAACTTTACTGACAAACGCTAATGTTTTGATTCAATACGTAATCGCTCATAGACCCGTAAGATGAGATTAGGAATACTTTTATGCAAGTATTCGTTTCATTATTGTGTGTGTAGAAACTTGGCAATAACATTACCCTCAGTCTACAGTGAAACTTGAACTCTTGTAAACTAAGCCGCTTAGACGCTGAAGAGCAGACGGTGACGTGATAGGTCAACCGACATCTCGAATTCGACGATTATTTGTTTTCGCACGAAACGAACATTCATCGAATACGAAATTATCTATATATGTACATAAAAAGACAAGTCCTGACTGACTGACTGACTGACTGATCAACGCACAGCCCAAACCCCAGAGGGTCGAGCACGACTTTTCGGATCCTGCGTCACGTAAAATCGAATAGTAAACGTTATCGAGTTTGTATGACGTTTGGAACAGTGCCCGCCCGTGAGCGTATTTGGAACTAAAATTTAATATGAGGTTTCTCGATCTCGATACGATAACCGTAACGTTACGCAGGATTCGAAAAGTCGTGCTCGGCCCTCTGGACCTATAAAACTGAAATTTTACATAGAGGTTCCTTTTATAATGTACGCCCGGGATAAGGTGGGATTTATCGAAATTCCCACGGGATAGAGAGTTCTGCCACGGGAGCGAAGCCGCGGGTGAAAGCTTGTAGTGACATAAAAGACTCACGTATACAATGTATGTATAAGTCGAATTTAGTCCGACATTATTGGGACTAATACAGGACTAATGTAGTCGCTAAGAACCATTTCGGATAAACTAGCTTTTGATTAACAAAATCTGGGTTCAAATCGGTAAATCTGTTTAGAAGCTACAATGCCACAGACACTCAGATACACACATCAAATGTTAGACACCCCTATTTTTGGCCCGGGGCAAACCGGGGGTTAAAAAAATTGGTATTAATATCGAAATCAGATGACAATGCAAGTTAAGAAAGACCACAGTGGGCAAAAATGGTTTTTTTTAATAAAAACTTGTTTGTTTTATGTTTGCTTTGTGACACATATTTATACATAAAACTTTTTCCGGTAAAAATAGTAGTTTTTGCAACTGTTGCATAATGAGGGTCCTTAAAATACGAAAGTGGTTTTAAGAGATCACACGAGTGTTTTAATGCCTCATTATGTAGAGTTGCATACATTACTTTATCTACACACATATTTATAAGTACTCTATGATGTGTTCAGAAGCCGAAGGCATATATATATTATCCCTATCATGAATTTGATATTTTTTATTTACTAAAGACAAACATACCGAGCACACTTCGTATGGAATGTTTTTTTTTATTGTAAATTATGTTGGTTTTTGAGGATGACTCAAATTTGAAACTCATAACGACATCGAATCCATCCATCTGGGTTGTGGAAATGCTGGTCATTTTTTACGGTTACTGAACGCATTATAGAGGACTTAAGATATGTGCGTAGATAATAATATTTTATGGGTACGAAAAAGCTCATGTCTTCTTTGATGTGATGATGTGTTGCAGAGGACAAAGGGCAATCCAGTTCGTGTACGAAGCCAAATGAAACTTTTCATTCTCTACCGCTTTCATGTTTACTAACAAGGCCACAGAAACTAAAACTAGCGGACTCCATGGATTACATGAGGAGTAAGTTGACTCCAGACTAATGAAAATATGTAAATGTCACCATCTGTTTGACTAAAAGCTGAATAACAAGTTCTTGGCTCTCGAACAGAACTTTTTCCTCCTGTTCGTAGCAAATTACTTTCCAAGTTGCCCTTCAATTTACACTTCAATGGAGCAACACTAAACTTTGAATACAAATTTCATTTAAAACCGACCCAATCAAAACTTGGGATACCATGTGATCAAAGAAGCCACGTGTTGGCCGTCGAGTTGCAAACTAACACAATGCGGCCTCCGGCTTGGGAACATTCTCTATGAATAAGATCAAAACTTTGTTCTATGGTAAGTTAAGTAATTCTGATAATCTTCTTGATAATCCTATTGAAATGTTTAAGTATTATAATGTACGTTCTGCAGCCAAAAAAAAATTGGGTCCTTGAAAGATGATTCGGTGCCAAGGTATCCACAATTGGCGTCCCAAACTCAATTCCGACTCATCCCCTAACTCATTCTAAGAGTTTCTTGTTCGTACCTAACCTAACTTATAAAAAATGGTGAAAAAAGATGATTGCGATGTTCTGCAAAATCACTTTGTCTAAATATTGCTTAGATATTTCCTGAGTTAGTTTTCCATCCCAAAGAACGGACGGAAATTGAAACCTATATCGCGTAATCAATTCAAAAGTCAGACCGAAATTCCCGGACGGACCCGATTTGGGTTGAGAAATTTGCCTACTTTTAAATATATGTCGAAAAGTAATTTTAAAACTGAAAATTGCTATTTAAGAAACACTTTCATTTGAGGTTTTCAATTGTAAAAATCGATGCGTAAAAGTTGGTATAAAATAGTAATATTTAAACATTTTATGAGGTATCTCGAAACCGCAGCTTTGCATGTAGGCTAACAATAAAACACTAAAAGCACGCAGACAACATTAACTTACAAGTTATACAGGCAAAATTAAAATAATTCCAAGTGAGTCGCTTGATACCAGACTTTGAGCACGCATATACCCTTAAGCGTTTTCGTCCGCCATTGTACATTTAATTATTCTCTATTCACATCACACCACGCCACTAAAACAATAAATGTTTGACAGTACGTATACACTGTGCCAATTCAGAGCTAACTGTTTTTATTTCAACAGCACATTTTGATATAGTCTATAATATTTACTTGGGTAAAAGCAAAGCTAACTAATGTTTGATTATTAGTTGTAGTCAGTCAATTCATGTATAGTGCTACTAAAATTGTGGAACTACTAGAGTGTAAAGTCAGCGTCTTAACTAACTTTTCACTTCTGTACCTTATTGCTCTACCGCCAGATACAAAGTATCTACAGTATCTATGTGATTGCGACAAGGTACAAGGTACAAAAATATATTAAGTCGTTTTTAAAAGAAACGAAAGGGTAGTTTTAATCACCTAAAAATTTAATAGGGGAGGTCAGTGATATTACATGAAAAAAAAAACACAAAATAATCCTCCTCCTTTTTTTTGTGATTTGTTGTTTTTGTTAAATAAGCATCCTCCAAAGCCATGAGTTTTATGGCCTAGCTCTAGCAGAAATATGAAGTCGGTGCTTCATTCAAAGAATACTCCGCTCGCACCGCACCGACTTCATATTTCTGCTAGAGCTAGGCCATAAAACTCATGGCATTAGAGGATTATTTTATGTTTTTTTTCTAAGGTTTTTTTGAAGGCGGTCTTACTTTTTTGTTAAAAGATTTTTATTTCACACTTTTGTGTTGATTTAACATATTCAGAATTATCCCCCAACTCCTGACCGTTTAGGAGTTGTACCTTCCATCATCAGCTCACCATGACATGATGACTTCCAGACGCAAATAAAATTTGAGGGTTGCCCTAGATTTCCCTGGGATCCCATCATCAGATCATGACTTGGTGACAATGGGACCACCTCAAATAATAATTTTGAAAATCGTCCTACAATTGACGGAGTAATCGATGTACATACATAAAAAATATATACATACAGTGAAACGTAGAACCTCCTTCTTTTTTTGAAGTCGGTTAAAAAAGAGGTAGATAATTATGTCATCAGCACTCCGAAAATGAAGCGCAGAAAATTGTAGCCCCTTTGTGATCATAATATGACGTAGTATCTTTACTTATAATATCATTATAATGTCATTGGTGACGGTACTTTTTATTGGTCAGTATGTGGGTAGTTTGACCGTAAGTGGTAGCGGTACGTCAATTAAACCGTCTCAATCTTTTTCGCACTTGACAACAAAACACGTCCGTCACTGTGTATTCTAGTGCTCGTGAGCTCAGTGTACAGTCCAGTACACTATAGACATACTAAGTGCTTGTGCAGATCATTATGACCGCTTCGATTGCTTAGCTACTTCTGCTGCTGACTGTACCTAATCCATGTTGTTTATGCACTGCCATATTTTGCAAATTCTATCCAAATAAATCGGTAATTTTACTACTACTTCACGCAAATTGATAGTTACGACATAATTCAAGAGCGATGGGAATTGTACCAGTGTTTTCTCCTCTGAGATCTTGACCACAGCTGAGGCATCGTAACGGTAAGTAGAACATTATTTTATCTAAATGCAATAAAAACCATAGCTTTATTTCAACAGCCTACATTTACACTTTTTAGAATTAATCTTCTGTTAATAAGTAGGTACTTGTGGACTAGCGTTGTAAGTAGCCGGGCCTAGTTAGGGTTCCACCTACACTCGTAGGTCAAGATTGTTTTGAGGCTCGACTGGAGGCTTAAGTTCAGACTTTAGTAAACCGCTCGGTGGGAGTTTGGCTCAAACAAAGTCCCGCCAGAGGCCCCATTGTCACACACTCGAGGGTAAAGCTCGTGCAGGTAAACTACGACCATCTCTGCCGTGAGAAGGTAGAGCGTTCACAACCACGCTTTGACGGCAAACATACGCCACATTCGCAGGCAAAAATAATCTGTTCGGTTGTTTTCATGCGTACTTGTGTAGACTAATATCTAAATTAGTAAAACAAGATTTTATTGTGGAAAAAGTACCTACCTAACTGCAATTAATTTATTTCTACATCTGCGCTGTTTCGGTCATATGGTAACGTATTTATATTATGTATTATTGCTTTTTGTTAGTTGACATTCCATTTATTCTTTGATACATTCACAATGTTTAACCTCCGACAAGGATGTTATATTTTATTTTTAGCAAACAAAATATTAAACAGTAGCTTTTTTCTCCTTAAAAATAGACTTGGGAACAACTCAAACAGATTAGCATAATAGATGAGCTGATGGCGCAGCGCAGAAACTGCAAAGATGGGACAGAAGCTAGATAAGTTTGCCTTGCTATTTAGAAATAATTAGGCTTAATTTACACGTATTCATATTTTTACACGACTGCCCGAAGAAAAAGACTGTATTGTTTTTTATAACACTAATATTTACTAACACACGAGCGCAATTGCTTGGCACATGTAACTCGTTACATGCACACTGGCCAGTGCTATATTTTAATAGGTATTTCATATTATATCAATCAAAAAGATGTATTTACAACGATTTTCAAATTTTAACATTCTTAAAACTGTGCGTTAGCAAAAAATGTCCCTACTTTCGCGTCATACTCACTCAA
The DNA here is from genome assembly GCA_963691665.1 of Clepsis dumicolana. Lineage (NCBI taxonomy): Eukaryota > Metazoa > Arthropoda > Insecta > Lepidoptera > Tortricidae > Clepsis > Clepsis dumicolana. Next base: position 7,494,396 of record OY829514.1, read on the forward strand.
CCGAGTCCACGCTGATTGATCTGTTTATTAAAAACCGTTTCGAATCACGGGACATCAATAAAAGATTTGGGACCAAAAAGGCGGGGACCCCGTACCTGTTTGTTTCATATTCATTGGAGCCGATCCCGAATTACATACCCGGTGACCATGCTAATGTCGTACCCAGCACCACCTCGCGTGAATATTTCACGAGTGTTTCAGGGGTCATTTAATACGCTACGTTCGAAGCATGAATATAGCTTCTAAGTAGACCTTTTCATACTAATATGTTAACTGGTTCGGGGCTTAGGATGAAGTGTGTGCGAATAGGCCCGAGGTGAAGGTCGGCGGTATTGCAAGGCTACCTATTGGCTTTACGGTAGGATGATTACAAAACAGGGAATGATTACAGGTTAGGAATCATGTTTCCAAAATCAGCTATTTTTATTATGTCGCTGACTTAATATACCTACTTTATATAGCACTTCTTATGCACGTGTGTCACAGTTGCCACCCGAATTTACAATTAAATCGCATAATTATTAGTACAATCATTAACATATGAACAATAATATAGCTTAGCAACCATTTACTCAAAAAAAATTTTTAAGTACTTAGTAAAGTAATATTTGAGTATAATTCATATAATTCAAATTAAATACATAGTTAGCTACTTTCGAATGTTAAACAAACGCGTCAGGTCCGAAACACAACGGTGCGGTCTAAGATTCGATCGTATTTCGAGGTAGAAAAAAATATTGCAGATATGGAAAATTGGACGTCCGTTAGACCTTTGCCCAGCGGCGTAGCACACCCAGCATGCAGGTTAACAAACTAGAAGGGAAATTGACATTGACATCTATTTTAAATCACAAAGCAAATTGAAATTCTTTTGACATTTGAGTGCTTTTATGATATCGACAATACTCAAGACGTCTTGTAAAATACACAAGAAAACACATTCTCAAACTTTGTTATTTGCTCTGTCTCTTTTGGCGCTGACTGAATCACAAAGTAAATAATAAAAATAAAACGACGATATTTTATTGATATATAAAATAGAAATTTCGCATTAGAGTAGGTACGGTTTTACTAACTTTTTCAATGTCTATTCGAAACTGTGCCCTAAGCACGACTGGTCGAATCCTGCGTCACGTAAAATCGAATAGTAAACTATAACGAGTTTGTATGACGTTTGGAACAGCGCCCGCCCGTGAGCGTATTTGGAACTAAAATTTAGTATGAGATTTCTCGATCTCGATACGATAACCGTAACGTAACGCAGGATTCGACAAGTCGTGCTTAGGGCACTGTATCGATTTCCAGAAACATTTTCAAGATGTGAAGCCATATTTCGAACGTGAATTTAAATTATTTTCCAGTACAATGACTGACTTCCACGAATTTGGCTTGATATTAATTATTTTGTGTTGAACTAAGAAAATACTTTATTTACATAATAAAAGAAATTTACAATGACATTAAATCTACGCTAAAACTAAATGAACTAAAACTTAAAACTAAATTTAATCTAAATAAGGCCCCCGTGGCATGGTGCCCAAAAGGCTGGCAGCGTTGCCACGCTGAATAGCGATGCTGATTCTTTGAGAGAGAAAACTGCCTGCCCTTTTGTCACAAGTTGCATCAACTAAGCGCTTTTGCAACTCTGAAATAAGCTTGTAAGCGCCGGGACCCCATGGACCCAAGGTTTCAAACCCGACAGGAACAAAAAGCGTTACATGCCTAACTATTAAATGTACTTAACAATCAAAACTTGAATAAGGTAAACGTAAACGACGATACAAACAAACCCAGAATCAACAAGGCTCGCGCCAACTGATCTATGTGCTTATTACGTCGGCAGGCCCCCGGGGTGAGCCCAAACACCTCAAACATATACTCATGGCTGTCTCCCAGGGTGCAATATTTGCGGCCTTTACGGTCCTCCGCTGGCTGAGCCCCGGCGTTATTTCTTATACTTGAATGAATTAGGTGCTTGTCAAAATAATTTATAATTTATAAGTTTTAAATATTTACTGAAACGAGAATATACATAAAAAAACTGGAAGCCAGCTTTCCCCGTTAATTCCGTGTCCTCTGCACACCATACACTAAAAAGCAAGCGATGAAGTTTGCTAAGTATTGTATTCTTTTTTCAGTAAGTATTAAAAAATTAAATAATAGGTATTTCAAAGTTAAAACACCAAAAACAAGAAATAGGGGAAAAATGCAAAAGGGTAGTCAAATGTGATCATTGACTATATACTCGTACCTCATATAAATACCAAAAATAAACAGCTTTCTCATGAATTATTACAACAAAATCAGTCAAGAAAGTTCTAGAAGTTTAGCGGTCGTTTCTTGTGATGCACTTTGAGAGAGGCTGATATACTAAAGTGTATATAATTATGTATTACGTTTCATTTCATCATCATCATCTTATGTAAGAATATCACTCTTGTCGATGCAATCCTCAAATCCGTTTATTTCCAAGGCAAGTTATTTCAACAATACAACGTCTATCTTCTTTCGTATTTTGGCCTCAGTACTCTATCCGTGGCCTTCCCCTTCCTCTCTTTCCTTCTATAAGTCGCATTTATCAAAATTTAAAAGGGATAGGAAACTAGGCTATTTAATTCCTAAAAAACTAATCAGTAAATACCTAAGAATTGAAGTTAGCTCAGTCTCCTCCCATCGCTGGACTTAAGTCAACGTGTCCCACAATGTTACTAGATACGAATCACTAAAATCAGAAGATCCGATAAACAGCAAAGAGCGAGACTGAGTGTACCAAACACTTGTTAGATTTGAAGGCTTGAGCAGCGTCGCAGGGCACGCGCGACGGCGAAGTAAATTGAAAGTCCACTAAGACGTGAATATAACAATAATAAACGATAATGAAGGCCGAGAAGGACAAAGTCAGCCAGTACCTTGACTTGGCTCACGAGGTTACCGCCATGTGGCCTGTTGATTCGACAATCACTGTCCTGATAGTCGTTTCGGCGAACGGTCTAATAGCGAAGAGCCTTGACCATCACCTTAAAAGGCTCTCGCTACGTGGTTGGGTCAGGGGTCAGATACAGAAGGCGGTACTCCTGGACACGGCTCGGATAGTCAGGAGGTTCCTCTCTCTGTCGCCCTGACCACCGGTAGCTTAGGCCCCGCCTCGCTGCCGGTGGCACCCTAGGTTAGGTTTTTATAATGTTTTTATATTTTGTATTAATATCGTTTTATTACTTTTTATATGAATATTGTAAAAACCTACCCTGAGATTGTAATAAATATACGGAAATAAACGATAATAACGTGAAGACCACCCTACAGCAACGTTTTATTCTCAGGACTACCCTTAAATAAGCCATGTGATAGTTGGTTAATTAGTAAATTTACAGCTGAGACAGTCGGAGGTTTTGCCACACCTGCCACAACTACAGCTGCATCCTGCCACAACTACAGCCACAAAGTTGTATTCAAAGACAATAGTGCACGATTAACATAGCGATTAATATTAATGACTATGTATGTAGATAAACATATAATCCAATAATTTATCATTCAAGAACTAACACAGCAGCTCCATGCACTCTCCCCTGTCGGGCGTCGAGATTCTGCAGTGACGTCATGGATCTAATATTCCGGGCAATGAGAACACAAGCAAAAACAAAGCAACGTATTTCTGCAATAATGTGTGGCCGGCTACTATGCTGGCCACTGTTATTATGAACACTAGACAATGACTATCTATATTTATACAATACAAAGTCGTCTTACTTTACACCATTTAAGTACAAGTTAAAAAAGGCTGGACCGATTCTTATGAACTATGATTTTTTGAATTTGTCTCCGTTCTGAAAAGCAGGATAACTATTAAAAGAGGGCGAAAATTCATGAAAAAAAAAAAGACGTAAATTCCTTTTCTCATACATTACGGCCTTACGGCGGTACGAAGTTCGACGGGTCGGCTAGTTACATACGAACAGGAAATAGATACATGTTTCATAAAAGACCCAATTGCCTGTGCCCTAAGCACGACTTGTCGAATCCTGCGTCACGTAAACTCGAATAGTAAACTATAACGAGTTTGTATGACGTTTGGAACAGCGCCCGCCCGTGAGCGTATTTGGAACTAAAATTTTGTATGAGATTTCTCGATCTCGATACGATACCCGTAACGTAACGCAGGATTCGACAAGTCGTGCTTAGGGCACTGCTCTTTCCACTACTCTTTGTCTCTTTCCATATGTCTTTACTCTGTAAATTCTGTAATGTGGTTGCTCCGCTCTCTTGCCTCGCGCCGCGTCCCACCAGTGAGCTATTGAACTCGGCTTACAGGCTCGTTCACTTCCAGGCTCGCCCGACGGCGGCCCATCGAGAAACCACAGTGACGTCACGGCACGTATAATCTGATGGTCAATAAAAAACATATTAATTGAATAAACATTTCTTTACCAGAGTATGAGAGATGTTTTCTGTCGAGCATCCACATTTATCATTAAAGACAATTGTTGGGAAAATGCTATTATTTTAACTTTGTTTTTTTATATCTAGGTTTGATTACCTTCGTGGAAAGGAAACTAAAACGATTATGACTGCTCCATTATAATTCATCTTTTTACTAATCTTAGTTTGAACAATAAACGATGAAAGTTTTTGATATAATAAGCCTGATTTTTTACTTCAACCCTCGCGTTATGTCGGGGTCACTCGGTCAGCCAAGCCACCCAATTATTAATAGAAAATCGTTCTTTGTATCAACTCTGTTCCGGTTCATTTGAAAATTCATTTTTCAATAAAACTGCGAAAATGCTTATTTGCATGGGGAAAAACAACGAATGAAAACAAAATAAGTACAAAGGGTGATGTGTACTGGCATTGATAGAATTCCGCCAGTTCTTATGACTTGATTATTTTGTCGTTTTGTCAATTTCAACCAAGATTATTTCCTTAAACCGACGACCGGATAGCCTAGTGGTTAGAGACCCTGACTATGAAGCTTGAAGTCCCGGGTTCAAATCCCGGTCGGGGCAGATGTTTGTATGATGAATATGAATGTTTGTTCTCGGGTCTTGAATGTTTAATATGTATGTAAGTATGTATTTATCTATATAAGTATGTTTATCCGTTGTCTAGTACCCATAGTGTAATAGTCTGACTTTCATGGGGTATCGAATATATTTTTATGGGATGTAAATATTGGCAAAGGTATTGATTAAGAAGAGCGCCATCTAGTGTATAATGGGGGAAGCTTTAGGGTAGCTACTTGGGCTAGAATTTTATTGCAAAAAGTATGGTTGTTAGGCGTTATAGGGCACTGAATATTATTAGAAGCAATCGTACCAATTTATATTATTAGTTAAGCTTATTTCATGGGAGTTAAGACGGGACAATCATTTATACTGAAGGAGGAGTATGTCACATAAGTTTCAGCAAAGTTGAAGGTAACAAAAGCATTGTTTTAAGGAATAATGTGTACGGCAGGGACATCTTGATTTTTAGGAGAAAACGCAAAATGCAAGGAATAGGTTAATTGAATAACATACTGTGAAGTGTAGGCTAGCATATTATCTAAGTCATTTCAGTCGGTATTAAATTTTATGAGGCTTCAAAGATTCAATGAAAGGAAAAAGTCACAAGTGAACCAATAGATGTCGCTAGGAGTTTCAAAATAAAATTATTTTATTTAAATTATACGAAATACACAGTAAATAAGTAATGAAAGTAATGTTTGAGGATAAAGAAGTAATAGGTTATAATTGTACGCCTTGAAAATGTATGTGGAACTATTGATTGTTATTGGTTGAGCGGGAAACAGAGAACACGGACAAATATGCGGAATTCTTTTAAAGTACTAAAAACGCAAGCAATAGCTAAATAGGATTCAGTACTTTGAACTGTTAGCTATCTTTTAGTTGAGGTTTTGAGTTGAATGGGTGTATAATTAAGGTTTGAGAGCATGATTGGTGTAGCAGGAAATCGCTAGAACCTTGTCATTATTAAGCGGGATAGGAAAAACCATAGCGGAGATATAAAAATTCGGTGTGACAAGGTACATCATGTTTAGCCAGGAACACAAGTTTTCTTTATGCGGTGGATTAAGATTCTGCGATTGCCGATTGAAATATTTAAACTTAAGGTATCATCTTGGATATCTTTCTGTGGGAATGTAGAGGCTACTTTTATAAGCAGTTGTTTATAATTTCTATGCATTTGTACTAACCCATTTAAACATTCTGTGTACTTCCCAAGGCGGCTTTCACCAGATAAAGGGTCTGGTGACCAACAGTAGGATACCTCTCGGTAACAACGAACATTGTTGGCATAGTCGCGGTCTTAAATATAACGTTGTAAGGCGTTATAGGCTGTGGGTTATTGTCCACAGCTGACCACTTACACAGAGAACGTCTGACTGGTCATAGCGACGTACAGGAACTTAAGTTTTCCGACAGCGAGGGCGAAAGCATAGCTGTGATCACATCAGATACGCTCTGTTCCCTGTATCTATCTATTTATATAAACACCACAATAGGTATTCTGCCGATCCGCCGGGTCTTTCTCTTAGGGGAAAACGTTCGCGTTTTCTAAGACCTGGCAAACATTTAGGGACTGGTTAGGAATATTAGCACACACAATCTTTTTTATAGGAGCATAGTAGAGTTTCATTGCACCCCGAAACTCTTTACACTACACTAAATGTAAATGTGGGAACGTACCCTAGTTTTGCCAATTTTACACACAGTTTAGGGGCCTTCTTGGCATAGCTATAAAGTACAAGTAAGGATGATAGGAAGGTAGGGAACTAGGCAGGGACTTTGTTGTTAAGGAATAGCTAGAAGGGCGAAGCCTTGTGACAGACAAGATAGCCCAATTTCGCGGACACACACAATTAATACATAAAAGTGAGATCATGAACTCACATTGGTTTTCGTCACAGAGCTAGTGAAAAGCTTAAAATCATACACACCAATAGTCATAAGTAAAATTGCCTAATTAAATGACTCACTAGATTATAATCCAGATAGAGGTTTTATCCTTAATTGATTTGTACTCTCTTTGCTTTAATTATCATCCATGATGAAATACGTTTTAAGACTAGCAACAGGTCCGTAGTTGTTGATTCTACTCAGTAGATCATGGATCTGAGGCCAGCCCTGGGGAAACCACCCCGGAGAAAAGGTAACCGCCTAAAGGGGAACTGATTCTTTGGCTCGCGTCTCTGTTGATATGACTAGAAGCCCGCCAAGTTACATGTAATGATGGTTGGCGATCGTTAGTTTTAATCGTTATACATTAACTTACAACACAGAGTTAATCAAGGGATAAAATACTCACTGTTTGATTAATTAAAATTCATCATTAAAACATTCACAGAGTAGAGTGAATGTAGACCAAATTGAAAGAGTCATAAAAGTTAGACAATTTATAATATTAGTATATAAAGTTATTTGTTAAGAAATTCCAATTGGACTCTATTATATGATCGTTAAAAGCTATGTTGACTCACACCTCCATACAGTAAAGTTGCTTGCTAAAATATAAACAGTGTCAAAAGAGTGAAGTTGCAAAGACAAAGCTATCCTCCAATCGACTCTATCATTTATATAACTCGGCGACTAGGACCGGGACGAGACATCGCACACACCAGCGGACTTGGTTTGCTAGCTAGCTGTGTCAGGATGAAATGGGTTTTACACGTAGTAGAGCTTGGTCATGAGCTTTACTCATCCTCAAGGTCGATTGAGGTGGTAGAAATAACTGCAGACACATCATGTTTCACTTCTAAGCCAGTCTTTATTTGATTAAGGCCTACATCAATGACTCTACCGCACGGTTCGGAAATAACTTCTATTGAGAAGATACCGGCAAGAAACTCAATGAGGTATAATCTTTTCAATAATAACACCATACGAGGTCTAAATTAGTTACAATTGATATCACAGTTAACTCGTTACTATTAACGCGAAATGCAAGTACCATATTGGAAACGTTGGAGAGTTCTGTGCTTGCGCCCATTCACGTGATCTATTGCCAAGATATCATTTAAGACTCAAAATAAGACTCTGTACTTGGGGCACAGGCACTTAGTTCATTAAATCACTAACAATTCTCCTTAAAACTCAAAGCACCAAGCCGATGCAAACGGATTACATTACCAACTTGTGATCAGTCCGACCCCCCGATCAAGAATGCCCTTTTCTTTTCAAAGTTACTAAATGACATTTCGACCTTATACAAACTACCCACAAATGAACCAAGCACAGACCACTCCCAAGCAGTATTTATTTGACAGTCACCGCTTGACGTTTCGTTAAAATCATAACAAATGAAGGTAATTTATAACTTTAGACTATGATCAACACCGACTAGTGTATCGATTCTCCGACATATATTAAATGAACGTTGTGTTTTGTTCATGGATACGTCCCGAGCAAGTTTGACACCGTATGGGCAAATGAGCTTAACAGTGAACTAACATAGTCTTCATTTATCTTTCAATACAGACATAATTGAAAGAATTCTAAGGCAAAACATTACCTGAAAAGAAAATGAAGATATGTCTGGGCAAACAAGCTTAAATGACCGATAAATAAATATATATAAAAGCAAACCGAAATAAACATAGATCCTTGGTGTTCATTGCTAGAGGTTGAAACATGAAAAGTACATACACATACGGTATACTTTATGAGTAGTTTTCTAAGTCAAAACTAGGACTTTTATCAATCCACAAATATATAATTGGCATTCAAACAATTAATGAATATGTGTTAGTTTTGAGGTCAAGGCCTATAGTATTTCTTGACACCAGCATGGGCAAGGAAGCTATACAAAATTAGCATGCTTTCATTTAACTTTCAATGTAAACAATAATTGAAAGGGATTAGGCATAAACATTACCTATCCATAATATGATAAAACAAAATCATAACCATAAACTAAGTTCTGGCTAAGCAAACAAAGCTTAATTGAGTAAAAGACAATGTACTTAGACATGTATGTGAATAACATAAAAGTAGATAATAGTATCTATAAAGCTGTACTTACTTACTGCAAAAACATCAGCTGCATTAAGTCATGATTGATCTGTGAAATTGTACTAAATAAAATAGGCAAATAATGAATGCCAAACTAGGTATACAGCTAAATATATTGCTATACCTAATACTCAGTTTATATATTAATTGAGTGATTGAAATTTACAATCTTGGAAAACTAAATATATATGGTTACTCATGTTGCTATGATATGTACTCTATACTCCATATGAATCTATGAAATATTGATCTTTGGCAGACATAATTATGCTGTAATCAGGTACTATAAATACATATGGGAAAAGAAAATTAGCCAATACAATGGTTGATATATTTGCGGGGTTCCTCTCTATCTCTAGTAGTAAAAATACTGACATTACTGCTATACTGACTATAGACTTTAGCTAAATAAATAATTCAATACTCCCTGAGGGCGGTGGAGAGATGTCCAGTCTGGAGTCGAGTCTCACAATTATGGTATCAACTAAAGACAATAGTCTTGGGCGGAAGCATGGGGCCCTAGTCTTAGCCGCGAAGCATAATGCTTATTTGACAAGCATTAATGCTTCCCCAGGTACTATGTTTTACTACAGTTATTAGAATTACTTTATCAGATCATTAATTTAATACCTTTGATACTATTAAACTTCATTTCATTTAAGATAACATTTAACTTTGGTTAATTTGCTAGCCAATTCCAATACTTCATAGACTTACTATTCTTTATACGATGCAGTTATAATCAATTATATTATTCCTAACAAGTATTCTTCTTTAACCACTTAGGGAGTGTTTTCTTAGTTAAGTAGGGTTCCATTCTTACTTTTGACTTAAAGTACTTTGGGCTACTACAGCGTTCACAATGTAGGTTCCACAATCACTAGACGAATCACGAGGCCATAATAATAATTGTTATAAATTTCTAGGTAGGCTGATCAGTGTAAGCTAGGGTACTTTAGATTAGGGTCGCCGTGACCAGGATCAGTTCTTGGTTAAATTTAATAATAGACTCCAGCTAGATACCCTAGTACTTTACAATAGTACAGGCTTTGCCTAATTTGGGACTAGGTCAATTGGTGTCAAATTGTCCCACGATATTTATTTTATTTATTTATTTAAAATAATAGCACATTGCTTACTGCAGAGGTCAAGACGTAAGAGGTTGCCGGACTATGTGGATTAGCACGAGGCCGGCTATAATACAAGTCAAGCAATCCCTTTTCTTATAGTATAACTCAAAACTAAAATAAATAACTACATTGTAGGGCGACCGTAGCTCGTACAGGAATTGAAAGAACGTCGATTAGACATAGTTCATTATTAGAATGGCTTAGTTAATATACCTATTTATTTATTGACCGCGCTGCGCTGCGCTTTTCGCACCTCGCAACTTTGGTTTGCTTTGGTCCGGAATCTGTCTATAAATTTTCCAACTCCTAAATTAACCGTAGTCTCTATTTTTAGGGTTCCGTACCTCAAAAGTAAAAAACGGAACCCTTATAGGATCACTTTGTAGTCCGTCTGTCTGTCTGTCTGTCTGTCTGACAAGACCCTTTTTCTCTGGAACGCGTAGAGGTAGCATGCTGAAATTAATATCAAATACTCAAGCCTACGGTCCCTTGAAGCTGTGAAAAAATCAACCTTCCAAGTGAACACAATCAAAAGATACAATCATTAAAAAGGTGGTTTCCATATAAATTGCCGTACTGAGAAAACCTAAAGGGTACTTCCAGTTGTCCTAGAAACTTGAAATTTGGTATGAAGGTAGCTCTTATAGCACAACCACTCCAAAAAGTCCCAAAATCTTAAATTTTATGTCTGTCTGTAGATTTCGCAGACGAATATAAGTTGACCCCACACTGCGTACATTTTGCTTAGGAGCAGGGCTCTGCTAACACTGGACTTCTTAAAATAAAGCGTTAAAATCTTTCTACGGAACCCTCGTGCGCGAGTCCGACTCGCACATGGCCGATTTTGTTGGTGATGAGGGTTGCTTTATTTCCTAATTGCTTTTTAGGGTTCCGTAGCCAAAATGGCAAAAACAGAACCTTTATAAGTAGTTTCGTCATAGCGAAATAAACGGATCACTCACGTATGTCAGTCGAGTATAGCTAGACATGTTTCGGACTAATCCGTGGTCCTTCCTCTGGGAGCACACGCCACACCGGTGGCGAGACGTAAACGTGTTTATTTCACTATGATTGAGTCTCACGGTAGTTTCATGTTAAAAGTAGTTTCGTCATGTCCGTCAGTCCGTATGTCACAGGCATTTTACTCGAAAACAACAAGAGGTATATTGATGAAATTGGGAGCATATGTGTCTTGAAGAAGCCGTTACCTAGTTGTTTGATAGTTAAGCAACAAAAATAAATATTACTGCCTCCATACTTGTTACAAAACTTGAAAAAAAAAATCGACAGGTCTTTTATAAACACTGAAGATACGCTCTTTTCATCGGTACTGCATTTTTTTGTAGTAACGGTTACGGAACCCTACACTGGGCATGGCCCAACATGCTCTTGCCTGGTTTTGTTAATAATTGTAATAATAATAATAATAATAATAGCGAAGAGCCTTGACCATCACCTTAAAAGGCTCTCGCTAGATGGTTGGGTCAAGGGTCAGATACAGAAGGCGGTACTCCTGGACACGGCTCGGATAGTCAGGAGGTTCCTCTCTCTGTCGCCCTGACCACCGGTAGCTTAGGCCCCGCCTCGCTGCCGGTGGCACCCTAGGTTAGGTTTTTATAATGTTTTTATATTTTGTATTAATATTGTTTTATTACTTTTTATATGAATATTGTGAAAACCTAGCCTAAGATTGTAATAAATATACGGGAATAATAATAATATTGTAAAAACTTAACCTAAGATAAAAATAAATACACAGGAAATAATAATAATAAGATACTCACTTTGTTACCTATATAATAATGAAATAAAAACGGATCACTCACGTACATAAGTCGTGTTTGGCCCGACTTGTTTCAGACTAATTTGTAGTCCTTCCTCTGGGAGCGCACGACCCAGCGGCGGCGAGACGCACACTGCGCGCCGCGGCTCTGAGGGTCGAGCACGACTATTCGAAACCTGCGTCACGTAAAATCGAATAGTAAACGTTGTCGAGTTTGTATGACGTTTGGAGCAGCGCGCGCCCGTGAGCGCATTTGGAACTAAAATTTAGTATGAGGTTTCTTGATCTCGATACGATAACCGTAACGTTACGCAATATTCGTAAAGTCGTGCTTGACCCTCTGCTCGCGCGACTCATGTTAAAAGTACCTACATATACCTTATTATAATTTCTATTTACTGTACCTAGGTGGTTTACCTAACTTATACAAAGCCAAGCCTTTAAGTGATATAACCATAAGTATCTCCGCATGCATAATCATAAAAAAATATGTGAGTAACAAAAACCGTCATTATTGCATGATATATGAATGAAACTTAAATTGTGCTTCAGTGTATCGCGGCTGAGCAAAGCGCTCTCAAAGAATGCGCCATAATCTCTATGGAGGCCAACAGATGGTCTCGCTGTCGAGATACATTACCCTTTTGTCTTATGTCCAAAACCCTCCCTACTACAAAGAACTGTATCCCCAAAAGATAGAACGCAATATCGCCCACAACTATAGTAATCAGCTACCAACGGGTACATTATTGAGCTAGAAAATTTTCAGCACACAAAATCTCACAATTCCTTTCATACGGAAGGAAAATAGTCCCCTTTTTGTTTCGACAATGTAGAAAATTTCAACTTGGTCTCTAAAAAAAGAAAAAGAAAAGAAAAGAAACATATGTTTATTAGAAACTAATCATTTAAACTCCATTAAGCAAGTGTAACGTTTAAGTACAAAAGCGCTTAGTTGATGCAACTTGTTGACCAAAGGGCTGGCAGTTTTCTCTCTCAAAGAATCAGCATCGCTATTCAGCGAGGCAACGCTGCCAGCCTTTTGGGCACTATGCCACTGGGGCCTTATTTAGATTTAATTTAGTTTTATGTTTTAGTTTATTTAGTTTAAGCTTAGATTTAATGTCATTGTAAATTGCTTTTATTAAGTAATTAAATAGACAGATAAACACTTCAAATACGTAAAAAAACTAAAAATAGGCCAAAATGTACGTAAATATATAGAGTTGTATCAGCGTAGTTAATGTAATATTATTTTATAGGCTAATATACAGATAGCAAACACAGTATTACCACACAAAAACGGTTCGGGAAACGTTCCCAAGACACTGGAGTGATGTTCAGAAAACGATTTGCCACATTCACCCTTTAAATGGGCCCCACACGAGCTAGATATCACCCGAAATTGGTCTAATCTTTAGTTATGGCCCCTCGTAGGAGTTTACTTTTTCAACATGTTGGCGCTCGCGCTATCGAAAAATGGAAAAGTTGAGTCGGTCATGGGAATAAACTAAGAACGCACTCCCTTAACGATAAAACCGATATGTTTGTAGCAAGTCTTCTGCTTTCATATTTAAACAATAACTATACTCAAAAAATAAATAAAGTTGTAAAAGCATTTTAGTGCCAATTGCCTCCTCAATAGTTACCTAGCTACTACAATCAGATACAGAGACAAGTCAAACAGCAGCGTAGCGTGGAGTTAGATCCACTAATCTACTTGGCTATTCAGTGCTCAAAATGTAATATTCCACAAATGAATTTATCAAGACGACTGTGCTCAAGCGAACGTTATTGAAATTGTAAAGTATTTCTAAGTTTGAAGTGGCAGCAAGTCTGGAGCGAGCAAGGCACATGGGAAATGATTACCATATTCAACGCATTTCCTCCGGCACACCAGAGGTAGGCTTCTTAGGAAATTATTTGTCATATTAACGTCACTCCAGCGCGAGTTTCGACGTCGAGATGTTAATATATTAAATTATCGCTGGAGGTATTCTAATGTAATTCGATACCGATACAACGCCGGGAAATTATTAAGCTCTGTATTGGCGGTAGGTAGTGATCGCAGATATCACTGCTTTGACGTGTTGTAGCGAACACATAATCGGCTGCAGAAAAAAACAACAAAAAATTCAACAATAACGCTTTATCCCGTGAACTGTTTCATGTCGCTGAATGCCTACGCTTTGTTGGAAAAATAACAGGTTTACCCACAGTTGTAGATGTAATAAAATATTCTCCCGGAAAATATGTCCAAACCGCCAGTGTCTGGTGTTCTTTGCGCCAACGAGGTTTGACTTCGTCAAAAGTCATTTATAACCAAGCTGAGCGTAACAAGGTAGCATTTTTTCCACTTTAATTAAACCGCAGTCACCACACCAAACAAAAACCACGAAGCCAACAAATCAATTTCGCTTCAGGAAATTACTTTGTAAAGTTGAAAAGGGTTGCGCGATACGGTACCAAATTGAAATTCTTTTGTACGCGCCTGCCTTTACATGTCCAAAATGTTACCTGTCTCTGCGTCATAGCACAACGCAATTTCGCTCAAACTATGCCACTGTCCACGCCATTGTATTTAAATCTTAAAAAATATCGCAAACTTATTTCTCCTCGTTCTACAAGTACACGTGCTTTGTAATCTAGCAACCAAGATTTGCAACACAAATTAGTTAAGATTAATTTATACTACAATTTAATATTTTCGTCTTTTCCTATTAGTATTTCCTAGTAGGCCGGTTCCCTCTATAAAATGTTTGTTTGCTAACAAAGCTTCATTCATTCCCTAATTATTCCTTGATCATTTTAATATAAGTACTTGGGATAATTTTAAGCTATTTAAGAGCGTTCGAGAAAAGCAAAAAGTTTTGAAGCTCGGAAGTTCATTAACAAAATAAGCAATCGGGCTAAAAGCTTGGGCCCATCGAGGTAAAAAGCAATTAGAAAGTTATGGAGTAATTTATTGAATCAGGCGTTACTTTGCGGAGGTCCATATTTATGAACTAAAAAACAATTACTTTGCTCACCCGCGACCACTAATGACAAATAGTTATATCTGTGCGGCAAATGTATGTTTCCATGCAACACCTCCACCTCCACTGCTACACGAATCAACACATGCCACACAGACCCAACTATCACCACCACCACTATACTAAACGCTGACGCGTTTCGGCACTCTCCACGAGGCCATTTACGAAGCACAACAACAACCGCTCAACATGCCACCACTTCCACTACTGACATATGTAAACCATGTACTCAACTTAGTTAATGACAAAACCAACGTACCCACTAATATTTTATAAATTCCAAACTACCCTTTTATGTAAGTCCTAAACTACCCTTTTTTAAGAAATGAATTCCAAACTACCCTTTTTATTTTTATTTTTAATCTACGCCAGGTACCCCGTTATTTTTAACCGAGTACGGTAAAAAGAGAAGTCATGTTCTCATTATTACTATGACACATTATTAAAATTAGAACCAAGTCGTAACAAAGGCGAAGAAACCAAATTAACTTGTTCATTAATAATAGACCCCATGTTGTTGTACCTAATTATTTCCAATTGTTCTAAAACCGATAGCCGCAAACCCTTATCACAATAATGTAAAATTTCGTACGTATCTGAGTCTAACAACGAATGATTCGTTTCTAATAAATGCTTGGCAAAGTTTGATTTCTCTGGATAATCATGCCTATATGACGAGACATGCTCTTTAAATCTAGTATCAAAGCTTCGACCGGTTTGTCCAATGTATACTTGACTACAGTCGCCACAAGTGAGTTTATATACGCCCGACCTGTTCCCTTTATCCACCTTTTCTTTGTTATTACAAAGTCTAGAACGTAAAGAATTAGTAGTCTTAAAAGCAACATTGATGTTATTTGATTTTAAAAAATTATGAATCTTGTCAGACAACCGGCCAACATAAGTAATACTAGATCTAAATTTGTTAGTAGGCTGAGATGGCAACGCAGAGTAAAGCATGCTATTCACTATCCGTCCCTGCTTCTTTTGAACCGGACTATTAACCATTGCTGTACTATAACCATTTGTTGTTGCTATCTGATATATAGTATGTAACTCAGAATCATAATGCTCTTTCGACAGAGGTACAGTTAGTAGTCTATGTACATAACAATGGAAAGCAGCCAGTTTATGCTGCCATGGGTGAGTAGAATTTGCAGGTATGACAGTATCTGTGTACGTAGGCTTACGGTAAATTTGAAACTGGTGCCTATTATTTACTCTTGTAATAGTTAAATCCAGAAAATTTAATGAACGATTTTCCTCTAATTCTCGTTTGAACTTTATTTTTGGATGTTTGTTATTGAGAGCACTAATAAACAAATCTAGCTGCCTCATACTCCCCTTCCAACATAAAATTAAATCATCGACATACCTATAATAATATACTAAATTGCTGTTCCCCACTATATATTGTTTTTCAAAGTTATCCATAAAAACGTCAGCCATTAAAGGACTAAGAGGTGACCCCATTGCTAAACCATCACTCTGCAAATAATATTGACCATTAAATCTGAAATAATTTTGTTTCATGCATAAAGTTACTAATTCTATTAACTCACAAACCTCCCCCGGATGTAAACGCTTCCTTTCTAAGTGACATCTAAGAATATTTAAGGTTTCACTATATGGTACGTTGGTAAACAAACTATCCACATCTAAAGAAAGTAATGTTGAGTTTGGCGGTATATTAATGTCTTTAATTTTATTTACTAAATCTGAACTATTCTTTAAACTATATATTGGCTTAAAAGAAGATTTTTCCCGAACAATGCTATTTAACTTCCTCGCCACTTTATACGCTGGAGCACTCACGTATGAAACAACAGGGCGAACAGGAACACCATCCTTGTGAATTTTAGGTAAACCATATAAAATTGGTGCCTGCGGATTCATAGGAATCACATTGCTCCTCTTTTGTTCGGTGTCAAAGGTAAATGCAGAATTTTTCAGAAGGTTTTTTAGGTCTTTATGAAACGCGGCGGTGGGATCCCTACGTAAATTCAAAAAACCCTCTCCTTGAATGATGTCATTTACTTTATCATTATATTGACCCCTTTCTAAAACAACAATACAATTGCCCTTATCGGCCTTAGAAATTACCAAATCATTGTCATGGACCTTTTGCTGAATAGAACGTAATGAATGCAAGTCACCAACATCCGAAATACCCCCAGAAGAAGTTGTATTTTTTAATGAATTAGCAACCAAAACCTTAGTATCAAAGTCACCGCGATTACAAACAATCGCAACCTCAGAATCTACCGCCAAACCCTCCACTAATTTCTGACTAAATTTAGAGGGTAAGTTATATTTCAAACCTTTTTCCAATAACTGCACTTCACCTTCTACAAATTCGACATTAGTGAGATTTTTAACTCGAGGGTAGAAACCGTTACCGTTACTTGACTCACTATTATTGTTGTTCAAAAGAGACTGAGTTCCATTTCGCGTAAGCCTACGCAATTTATTAGTTTGGGTAACATACTTTTTATGTGCCTGCACCGAAGCAAAATATCTCGCCTTTTGGTCCAAAGTATCAAACTCAATATTATGCAATTTAAATACCAGTTCCGAATGTAGTACTCTAAGATGTAATTTTAAATTTATATATCAAGTTAACAAAACGACACCGTTTAGCTGTTCAAAACATTTGGTTTAATCAACGTTGTAAGCATTTAAATGTTGTACCAAATTATATAAATTTACATAGCAATAACACTAGTAGGGCCGCTACGATAGCAATAAATAAGGCTCGCAAGATTTGGTTAAATGAGGAGT